>JAKTSG010000016.1:0-274964 GCA_030580095.1 Blastobotrys petasosporus
CACGCTGTTGTAATTCTACTGGTACGGATGCCACCAGCGAAAATGACTCGGATACCCGAATCACCCCCGCCGCATGAATCTGATACAGTAGTAATGAACTGATGGACCACCCGCATTAGATGTAGGACTTCTGCGATCTTCATCAGGCAGGTCGCCGGTTATTCCAGTTTCGAGGCTACGTTACAATGTACGGTAGTGCACACAATACAATCACCAGTGGATCATGTCTCGTAATAAAGTACGGCTTAAAAAACCCCCCAAGCTCAGGAGTCAATTGGGGGTCCGTCCTGAGTGACAAACGGCGGAATGTTTTACAGTGACGTTGCGGTGCCGGTCCGCATATTGATCCGTGCCGCTGCCTTTTTATCAGGTGCTCCTGAATTTTCACTTGGCACTGTAGCATGGGCAGAGTGCCGGTTACAAGATCTGGATGCCCTGTTACTATAACGCAGCAGCTGCATTTTTTTTCATTTAATAAACGGTGGATGATGGACAGCAGTTCGGTACTATCGTAGATAATAAATTAATCCGATATCTGATGAGAAATGAGATAACTATGGGCATCTGCGTAGAGACTGCTTCCAGCTAAGCAAAGCAACGCAAAGCAGCCCTGGTGGCGGCTTATGCGATGTGCATCTCGGTTGGTACACGTAAGCGTGCCTGTTCGACTCGGCATCATATGGGTGGTTCCATAAAGCAATACACCCGCCACTGCTACTGGCGGAAATAGGTGGACCATAAAATGCAATCTGTCTATTGAGGATCAGAAACACCATTCCTTCATTGTAGAAGTACTGGTAACGATTTGCCAAGGCAAGTGTTGGTCATGCCGGTAAGGGTCTGTGGCCATAAAGGGACCCTCTCGCAGGGACCCTTTGGTACACGCTATCTGCAGAGTACACTGTAACCAAACTACGACTGTGGGCCACATACTCAAAAGATCACTCTCACAACCAATCATTATCTGATTAGTCTTAAGGACTCCGCTAGATTATCAATCGGCAGATTTCCCCGCATGCACACTACTGGCGGAGGTCATTTATGTGTAAACCCGCTCAAACCTCTCAAGCCCCCACATCCCCTACGTATGTTTCTCCCACCCAGCGACAAGGCAAGCATATCATTTTACCCCAGATCGCACACTACAGCAACGCCCGATACAACGTCGCAGATCATTTTTTTTATCACTGTGCACTTTGAAATGCAACGCTGAAAATTCTTGGCATGCACTGCTTTTCTTGAAATCTGGAGAGAGAGATACTGTACTGTCTGTAGTACACACCCCGCCAACCCCATATCTGATCCCGCACACATATATAAATGTCTGCCCGCCGGTTGCTCGATGAAGATGAGCTGATCTCTTCATCGGGTCTCGAGGATACGAACGTTGCTTTGCCTAACGATTGTGAAGCCGCACCTCTGCTTGCCGGAACCGATACGATAACTTTAAATCGAACAACGATGACTGGCTTGAAAGACGAAGATCTTGAGGGCCACAATGTGCACGACACTCGCAAGACAGTCAATGCCGTTCTGTACAACACTCGAGAAGCTGCCGAGGAAGAAAAACAGCTTGGCGTCATCGCCGCGCTGCGAATCTACCCTCGAGCAATGTTCTGGTCCATGTTCTTCTCCATTGCAGTGATCATGGTAGGCTACGATGCCTTGATCATCACCAACTTCTATGCCTTGAGTGCATTTTGCAAGAAATACGGCCATTTGACACCAAACAATGGATACCAGGTGTCTGCTGCATGGCAATCTGCTTTGAGCATGGGCAGTCCAATTGGTCAAGTTCTTGGTGCATTGGGCTGTTCTTGGCCCGCAGAAAAGTGGGGACGAAAGCGAACATTGATATTCTGCTGCGTTGCTGTCATTGGACTCATCTTCATGCAGTTCTTTGCTCCTAGCTTGGTGGTGCTTTGTGTTGGTGAGATTCTCGCCGGTCAATTCTGGGGCGCCTTTGTCACTTTGGCTCCAACATATGCTTCTGAAGTTGCACCGGTCGCTCTTCGAGGTATTCTCGAATCTTTCATCAACCTGGCATTTGTTATTGGCCAATTTATCGGTCAGGGTGTCACCACTGGTGTCAACACTCGAACTGACGAATGGGCGTACAAGATCCCTTTCGCCGTGCAATGGATTTGGCCAGTTATCTTGTTGGCTGGTATGCCTTTTGCCCCGGAGTCGCCATGGTGGCTTGTTCGAAAGGGTAGATCCGAGGATGCAAAGAAGGCTCTGCGAAGATTGGCTTGGGCAGATGAAGCACAGCTGGACAAGCAGCTCATGGTCATTGAACAGACTGATCTGTTGGAAAGAGAGCTCAACAAGTCATCTTCTTACCTCGAACTTTTCCGAGGTACTAATCTTCGACGAACTGAGATCTGTGCCATGGTATACTCTATCCAAGTTCTTTGCGGTAATCCTTTGATGGGTTACTACAGTTATTTCTTCTTGCAAGCCGGTCTCGCCCAAGACGATTCGTTCAAAATGGCGCTGGGAAACACCGCTATTGGTTTCCTTGCAACATGCTTGTCGTTTGTTGCTTTGTCTTATGCTGGTCGACGAAAGATTTACAATTGGGGTCTCTACATCATGACTTTGTTCTTGTTGGTCATTGGTATCATCGATTGTGTGCCCAATTATGGATCTGGCGAGTCGTGGGCACAAGCTACTTTGCTCGACATTTGGACATTCTTCTATCAGCTCACCGTTGGTCCACTTACCTTTGTGATCATTTCCGAAATTTCTTCCACAAAGCTTCGATCCAAGACTATTGCAGTGGCTACCGCAACGCAATCAGTGTTTGCCATTGCAACCACTGTTGCCATGCCTTACATGTTCAATCCTGAGAATGGTAACTTGAGAGGCAAAAGTGCCTTTGTTTATGGCGGTTTGTCGTTGCTCTGCTGTGTCTGGTGCTTTTTCCGACTTCCAGAAACACAAAGCCGAACATTTGAAGAGATTGATATCATGTTCGAACGAAGAGTTAAAACTCGAGACTTTCGTGCATATGATGCGTTTGCAGAGACTGAAGTCTTGGATTCTTGATAGATTTTTTTCATCTTTTGGTACTATTTATTATCTTTGTGATATTAGAGCTCTTGTGCGAATGCACAGCCTTTTATGTTTTTAGTTCATGCTTATGGTTTGTCTATTTTGTCCACTCTAGCAAATGTTGAGCCGCACCCGCCACACAAGCTCTTGTCGCTCGTGGTTGGGAACATTGAACCAAGTATCGTCACATCTGCACTTTTCTGCTCGAATGCCCGCCTGTGCATTCCCCGTCCGTTCGGCATAGAAAAAAAAAGTGTTAAGGCGGTCGTCGTTGTACAATGCCGTTTCCTGATAAATCAGGTAAAGATCTCAGAAGCAGGATAAATAAACCCGGTCAACTTCATAGAGCACCCTCGCTGGCTGATAGAATATCAGGCAACAGCCCTCAGATCAGTCTCAGAGCAAGAGAGCGTCAACTTAGGGATAGAGAACGAGAGCACGCAGCGGAGAATAATCGCTCCGAGTTTATCAGTTTTCGGCAGACTTCTATCACCTTACAGCAACGTACGGAAGGTCACTCTTTGCAGGTAGCGGCGTCAGAATCTCGTTTGTCTTTCAACACCGCTAAAGGGGCTCTTGAACCCACAGTTATTTCTAGATCGCGACGTCTGTCAGACAGAATCGGGACCGAAAGCAAAGCTAAGGTAATCATGAGTTCGCCAAGCACTCCAGCAAGACTTACGGACAGGATTTCAAATCCTAAACCCCACGGCACACCGCAGGCGTCTCAAGAAGAACTCTACAACAGTAGCAGACTACATCAAGAAGGTAGGCAAACGATGCCAAATACACCCAAGTATCGAATACGCTCTGTTCGTCTTACAAGTGCTCCATCGACTGGAAAATCGACTCCCCAGCATGCACCGACTATTCCAACTGGACCTTCGGGGCGACGGGCCGCGAGATCACCACCTGCTGTACACACAGTGCAGAGGACCAACTGGATATTTACTCATGAAGAAATTGACGCGACGCCTAGTATCATAGGTCAAAACGGCAAGAAAGTTCCGGCTCTGCAAGAGCGACATGAACGTGCTAGGGCTGTCGTCTGGATAATGAAGATTGGCCGCTTGCTCAAACTGCCTCAGGAAACAGTCTATATGGCGGCAGTTTTTATGCATAGGTTTTTTATGAGAAACAACTTAACTGGGAAGAACCATGATAGGCACAAGGTGGCAGTGGGATCGGTATTTCTTGCATCGAAAGCGTCTGAGCAACATCGACCTGCAAGAGACATTGCATTGGCGTGCATCAAAATCGCCTATCCCAAGGAAACGCCGTCTGAACACCATAAGGATTTTTCGAGTTGGATGAAAGCATTGATGTACATGGAGGAGCAGCTCATGATACAGATATGCTTCGACTTCAACGTTATTTCGCCAGAGTACTACTTCCGGCCATGGGCACAGAAGCTGGGGTTGGAGGACCGGCATGCAGTGGATATGTGCTATCGGTTCATGAATGATTGCATGTTCACTCCAGTTGTGCTACTTTATCCGTCAAATGTAATTGCGGGTGCCGCTATTTATTATGTCCAGCGTATGGATGGACTCGAGCTTCCTGACACGTGGTGGAAGCGGTTCTCACTGGAAGAAAAAGACATTTTGGCTTGTGCTATAGACCTTGCACATCTATTTGAGCCAAAATCCTGCTCGGAGGTTGCAACGGTCTCAAGATACGAAGACCTGTCCAATAAACGAGACTATGATACTGCTGAGCAAACTGTCTCTGAACCTGATGATGAACACAATTCCAAAAAGCATCAGTCTACAGATCTGCGTGCAGAAGGAGCTACCTAAAACGCAACCCAGAGATTCCTTCCAGGCTGTGAACTACTCTCAGTTCAAGGAAATCACCGAAATCCCAGGCGATGTCTCGTTCGATGCTACTACTTAGTGCCTTTATGACAGCGCTCTGGCATAGAAATTAGTTCTTTATTACAATCCATATTTAGTTTACTACACTGCATTATTTGAAATAAAAAAGGTAAAAGATGGGTTTCAGCAAATATTTGTCAATGCGACTACAAGGCGTTGATGCCTTCTCGTATTATACGCGCAATGAGCGCGCGTGCTTAAGCTCACTTTTGAACCTCGATCACTTGCCAACGTTCAATCTCGAACAAATATCATCAGATTAGATTCCACGATATTCCAGCATAAAGAGTATGAGGTCAAGTTGAAGAGGAGGAATGAGTTTGACCCAAGCACAGATACATGCGGACAGCCTCAAAGATAGCGTGAACAGCAGCGGACGTCAGCGTAGTCCTTCTAGCGCGCATGAAGGTCAAGAGGATGGCAGGACACAGAGGGACCTGTCGCATGAATTCCAAAGTTCACCGCATCATCACTCTTTTGCAACAGAAGCGCCACGACCTACTCGACAATTAACAGTGGTTGGCACGGCTAGCAGAGCTAAAACGTGGGACGGCGGAGAAACTCAGCAACTTGTCAACATACCCTCGCAAGAATATCAAGCTGAGGATCCTACACAACTTGTAGATTTTCAGAACCTATCGGTCCAACAAGATGAGGAAAGCGCACCAAAGGATGACGGATTGACAGTAGAGAGCCAAGTGGAGATGAACAGAGATCGAGATCGAATAACTCTATGGCAAAACAAAACCAAACGAGTTCGGATGAACTTCAATGCCAGATCAGATGACGTTGATATTATCTCCAACTCTAACAGTCAGAATAGTGTTCCGACGCAGAATAAGCTTGATGCCACACAGCATGTCGATTTCAACACTCAACCAACGCAGCTGGTCAGCCAAGAACTTGCTGCAAATAACATGGATTTCCCAGATACGCAGCAGGTTGTACTGGGGAGTGATAACGACAGCATCTCTCGAACTCAATTTGTGCAACAAGCTCCATCTTCGCCTCCTATATCTAACGGCTTGCATACTTATCCACAAACTCAGCCTGACCACTCGTCGGAACCTGATTATAGCAATCCCTTCCACCAGTCGGATCCAACCCAGATCCAAAAAGATGAAGATAGCTTATCTAGTCCCCGATCTAGTCAAACGGAGAATGTTATCCCTTCCTCAAGAGAAGAGGAGGAGGAAGGCGGTGACGGTATGAACTTTGAGCCAACACAGCTGGTGGCAGATGCAGTTGTACAGGTATCAAGCACTCCGGTGACTACAGCATTAACAGCCCGACGCCGACGGACAATTGCTCAAGAAAGCAAGGGTACGCCAAGCTCTTTGGAGGCTATAGCTTCGAGTGACGAAGAAGGTGATATATCTCGAACTCAGCCGGTAGCAGGTTCGAATGAATCAGAAGCGAATGAGGCGATGCCCAAACCTATGAGTTTTCCTTTGTCGGCCATCAACGGGAAAAAGAGACTATTTGATGCTATTACTCCAGCTCGACCAATGCAGTTTGAAGTCAGGAACTCCACTCCATCGCATATGATTTTACATGCTGGTACGGTGGAACGACCAGCTAAGCGATCAAAGCTTGCAGTTGAAACTCCTATCGCTAGGCGGGCAACGAGCCCGCCCGAGGACAAGACAGATAAGCCGAATGATGCACCACATGAAAGTGAAACTGTGCCTCGTCAAGTCACAGAAAATGATGAGATTCCGGAAGCAAGTGCATCGGAATTTGCATTAGGTGAGTGTGCTTGGGTGCACTGGACCGGCGATAAATACTACCCCGTGCGCACGGTACCCAGGAACTCAGTTGCCAGACGGTTATTCCAAGAAGATGAGCTGCAGAATTTGGATGCTCGCACGGAGATTGTCTTTGGTGACGGACGAGACGGAGAGGCTGCAATCTCCCATTTTTTCCCGTTGGATCTCACAAAAGGCGATGTTGTGAAGTATGAAGACGAAAAGAAAGGAAACTACACAATTGAGGAGCTGAGTTTCGACCCCTCTTTCGGAAGCATCAAGACTGTAGATGGATTCAATTGCGTTGTTATGAAAACCAAAGCTGGCAGAACAACGACGGCACCGGTATGGAAATTGTACATGGTACGGAAGCTGTGGACTGAGTATCTTGCCAAGCGCGAGAGGCTTAAAAACACATTCAAGCCTGATACTAGGTTTTTGTTTTCACCGCGTCGCAACAAGGCATCGGTCTGTTACGATGAAAACTCGGATACAAAGACCACTTCGTCGTCATCGGCAGCATCCTTCCTTGCTGCTCAGCGCGTCAACAGCCATGGGCTGTTTCGCTCATGCGTTTTTGCCGTGACTCTAGAGCAAATGAATGACCAGAAGCTCGTTGCTTCGATTGTGCACGAAGGTGGTGTCGTTTTGACAGGCAGCTTCAGAGAAATGTTTGACGTGGTAGATGGCACCGTGAAGCTTTTGCCACAGTTCCATGGGATGAAGTTCGTGGCAGTGATCGCCAATACCCATCGCAAGACACCAAAGTACCTTGAAGCATTGGCATTTGGATGGCCCTGTCTTTCTTATCATTTTATCGAAGATTGCATAAGTTCGGGTACTCTGCTTGATACATGGCCGAGTTACATGTTAGCCGCTGGCCATTCGGAGCAGCTCAATGCGACGATATCTTTGGACATTTCGAGCTACAAAGCTATATGGAAGACCGGTGGAAACTTGCTTGACATTGTACTTGCCAGGAATTTACCGTTGTGCCGAGTGGAGTGTATTTATCTTTTGGCTGCTACTTCTTCAGGGGCGGCGGGTAGCGTTCCAGCTGCTCCTGCATCGAGATTCTCATCCTCAGCGACAACAACACAAAGCGGACGATTTAAGGACGACTCACCTGTTGAGCAATTTCGGTTTTTTCTACATGCTCTGGGCTGCAAGAACATCTGTACGGTGTATAACATAAAGGACGCTCCAACACATTCTGTTGTTTTTGATTATAGAGACTCGAAAACGAGCAGAGGGCGGGTCGGGAAGTTGGCTCCTTGGATGTCAATAGATCAACTGGAGCTTGCGAGAATGATCAACGGACAGGCCCTGACTAAACAGACTGTGTATCCGCGGGAATGGTTGACACAGAGTATTATTAATGGACGGATCCTTTAACGTGAATGTATGACTATTTTAATTTCTAATGAACCAATATTTATTTTTCGTTTGTATATTGCTTTTGTCGACCGACCTGCTCATACGTACCCGATTGCCGCAAGAACCTCTACATCGTGCTTCGACAATGAGGAATCTATTAGCGGCTGTGCATTTGTCAAAGCACCATTAAGCGAAGACTTATCAAGGTAGTTGATGAGGTTGAACCCGTACAAGACAGACACAATTTTTCCATTAATTAAAGTAAGGCCTTAGAAGACACTAATGTAGTTATTTATTCTTTCATGCTGGTTTTGGGCAATGCATTCGGCGATCCAAGTAATGTTCCGCACTTCTTGTTCTCTAGTCTTGATCCATGCCCAAATGGTACTATACGTGAACTGCTGCGTGAATGCCATCCTGCACAGATCCATCTCCCGCTGATAAAAGTGGTCTTCGACGCTCTTGTCGCCGTTCAGCACATGCGAGAGCTGGCCCCCTTGCGACTCGACAATCGCTTTGACCGAGTCGAAGTCCTCTGCTCTCGAAAGCTGCTCTGACGCAGCAGGGTACAAGGTGCCCAGCCGCGGTAGCAGCTCTGTCCGCTCCTCCTTCGACAGCCCTGCGGCGATGGCGTTGAGCGAAATGTTGATAGTTCGACGATCAGCTTCAAACTCGATGAATCGGCACATAATGTCGTTTGATGGCGACGGCAACTGCTTGCAGAACTCATAAAAGTCCTCGTAGTACGCCTTGTACAGCTTGTTTCGAATAATCTCGACGTTGGTATCATCAAGCTCGTCGGCTGAGAGGCAGTCGTTGAAGTAAGGAGCCAACGGAGTGTCGACCAGCACATTATGGTACAGGTCCTGGATATCACTCGATGTTGACAGCGCACCGATGGTATCGAACTTGCCGAGCGGGTGGCACCTGTTTTCAATCAGGTCTTTGACGTCTCGCTCGTGGATGGTGCCGGTGATGACGAGGCAAATGTTGTCAATCATGTATCCGTATGTAATGTAGTCGAGGAACTTGGACATTGGCTCGACGGCCTGTGCACGCACGTATCTGAACTCTTCAATCAGCTTACCGAACGCCTTCTCCTGGATGACGGAGGTGGACAGTGGCGAAGGCACGTTGGCGAGGAAGTTGCCGTAAGCCGTGCTCGATAAGTGTAGCTTAACGTCGTCGAGCGACTCACATTGGGTGAGATTGGAGTACTGAGGGCTGGTGAGCAGACCTGCTCGGTGGCCCCGTACAACGGCTTCAAGGAAACCGTTATTAATGTTGAAATAGAGCCCTTCCATGGTTAATCCCGCCTGCTGAAAGGTGTGTGCTTGTCTTTGGTTAATCAATTGGGAGTGCCGCTGCTTGGGTGTGCGCGGCTGTGCACACATGTAGGCCGAGGGGGATTTTTTTTTCACGACATTTCCGATAAAAATCAAAAATTAATGAATGATGGAATTTGGTCAATACGTTATATCTTGGTTCGAACCTGTTAAGTTTTAGGATACCGTCAATTCTGGGGCTACGTTATATCTCTAGGCTTTGTGCTGGAATGAGCCGTTATCTTCATCTTCATCTTCATCTAGGCTCCTCATATTATGGGCCTGAATAACCACGCCACTTATCAAATTCTTCTCTCGACATGAACTCACGGTACCTGGATTCGTTCTCCCTTCCTTCCTCGCTGTCGATACCGTCAAGAGCCTGCTGCAACAACGGCATTCGAAAGGCTCCCAGCTCTCTCAAACGTGTTTCCTCAGCTCGTTCAAACTCGATCTCCTGTCTTTCTCTCTCCCTAGTAGCATTCTCCTGCTCCCAACTTTCCTCGAACCCTCGTGATTGTCTCCGTTCAAGCCTCTCAGCTCTGAATTGAAGCCATGTACGGCCGTCAAGCGCAAAAGCTCGAGTGTGTTCTAATGGATCCCTCACTAACTGTACAATCTGTTGATTATATTCTCCACCAAATCGGTCCTTGAAAATCTGTTGGAAAAATTCATCAAATCTAAGAACATAGGCACCTTCGCCAGAATATGGCGCGAGATCGAACTCCAATGCGCGCTCAGCGGTCGGGTCCTGTATCTCGCCATTCGACCCAATTATCGTCATTTTAACTGGATCTTCCAAAGCTTCTGAATATCTCGCAATATATGCTTTCCGTCGTACAAGGTCGAAGCAACAATCTGCTGAACGGACGCCCGCAGGCTGGATTACATGGTAGATTTCTCCGCTGGCGGTATCTATCTCTACCCACTCGTCAGAATAGGCATCATAGCCATCCGCGTCATTGGGCTTTAAGTCGACAGCTTCCACAAAAGCTGCTATCGCATCCCTGGCTCGATCAGTATCGGGATTGGATGCAGCGCGCAGTATCCTCTGTAGAACACCTTCTTTCTCAAAAATGGTAGGCTCAACTTTCGCTACCAGAAATCGATCGCTCTTTGAAGGCAACGGCCCGAACCCGCCAGTCGACTCCGCCAAACGCTCACTCGATACTGTCGGTTCCCATATCTCAACCTGAATGTTGCATGCTCCTTTAAATTCTTCATCACAAGGCTGAAATTTATCATCAAATAGAGCAAACAGCATGAATAGTTTGATCCCGGGAACTAGATGTCGTTGAACCATCATCTTGTGGCGTAACTCTGCCATCGTCTCCGTGTAGCCAACCTCTAGCGGGTAATGTATGATCTTTGCAGGTTTGAAGGATGAACCTCCATCTGCATATGATTCATTCTTGGCTCTGATATTTGACTTTCGACGATCATAAGAGCAAACAGGGGCGTAACCTGGTATTCTGGAAAGAGCTCGAGAAAGCATAAAAGTACCTTGTGCTGCAACGAAATCGTGTGCGTATGGTTGAAGAGTAAGGATAAGAGATTGATTATCAATATCGAAAACGTGGCGAGGCACTGCCTTCTCTGTCTTTTCGATCAGATCAAGTACTTCTGTCCACAATTCGAGCATGGAGCCGCCGTCGTGAGAGTTTCTCAAAACAAACTCGAGGTTGGAGCCATCGTCGCATGCTTTTATAAGCCACTCAATAATATCCTCTGCCGTCGTCGTGCTGTTCACCTTCATCACTGCAGTAAAAGGACGAGCTCTGAGCTCCTGCAATATGGCCAGACTCGTGGCCAGCTTCGACGTAGAGTCGACCAAATTCACAGCACTGTCATACAATTTTGAAATCATTAGCGTTGCAGTGGAGTTGGTGGAAATGTGGAAATGTTTATGAGTTCTACGAAATTAAAATTACATTCAATGGCGCGGACGCAATCGCTCCGTTAGATTATGCATAGCCAAATCCGTTCTCGGGTAAATCTATGAAATTTAATCTCTGTATAGTGATACCAAAAACCCATGGCCTTGCACTTAATACCTTCCAGGTGACAAACTCCTGTTCAGATATTTCCAAGCCGTTCAAACTGCGGCTAAGACATTCGTTGCGCCGACGACGCCCGTGCCATGGAATGCTAATAAGATGGACATCAGAACCTCACTTTGGACGAAGTTACGTTTACAAATGATTTATTGGATTTTCAACTTGACAGAAATATTTCTCGGACAGCAGCCAAGTTTTGGCCTTCACGTGCAAGCTTCGAGGACAGTGACTACAATATGCAAATATTCTACAGCCGTGACGATGGCTTCACGCATTAAAGGAAGTTTTCTCAAAACGAGATGCCATCATAAATTTGATTCAAGCTAGACGCAGAATTTCTATCATAGTAGGGACTTTGTGGATAAAGCATGTTCCACAGTTCACAAAAGAATGCTACTAGTGTGGCTTTAGCGAGATACTACTGTTCAATGGTGTATATAATTATACTAGACATTGTTCACAACCTGAAGAGTATATCTCTATCACCTTTTCTGCCACAGATCATTTACCAACGCTCATGAAGAATTTGCTCGGAAGTTACACCACTCATCGAAGTCGGCTTTTGACACAAACTCCCGGTACCTGTGCTCATTCTCCGT
Source organism: Blastobotrys petasosporus (assembly GCA_030580095.1). Taxonomy (NCBI): domain Eukaryota; kingdom Fungi; phylum Ascomycota; class Dipodascomycetes; order Dipodascales; family Trichomonascaceae; genus Blastobotrys; species Blastobotrys petasosporus. Next base: position 12,041 of record JAKTSG010000016.1, read on the forward strand.
CTTTTCCTCGCTGTTGATACGGTCAATTGCTTGCTGCAATACCGGCATTCGAAAGGCTCCGAGCTCTCTCAGACGTTTTTCCTCAGTATGCTCAAACTCAATCTCTTGTCTTTCTCTCTCCCTAATAGCATTCTCTTGCTCCCAATCACTCTCAATTCCTCGTGATTGTCTCCGTTCAGACCTCTCATCTTTGAACTGAAGCCATGCACTGCCGTCAACCCCAAAAGCTCGAGTGTATTCTTCTGGATCCCTCACTAACTGTATGATCTGTCCATTATATTCTCTGCCAAATCGGCTCTCGAAAAGGGTTTGAAAAAAATTATCAAATCGAAAAGCACCGGCATCTTCACCAGAATATCGCGTAATATCGAATTCCAATGCTCGCTCAGCGGTTGGGTCCTGCATCTCGCCATTCGGCCCAATGATCGTCATTAGAACTGGGGCTTCAATTGCTTCTGAATATCTCGCAATATATGCTTTACGCCGCACAAGGTCGAAGCAGCAATCTGCCGAGCGGTAACCAGCTGGCTGGAATATATGGTAGATTTCTCCACTTTCGATATCTATCTCTACCCAATCTTCAGAATGGGGGCTATAGACATCAGCGCCATTGGGGCAAAAGCTGGAGACATTGTCCACAATAGCTGCTATGGCGTCCCTGGCTTGATCAGTATCAGGATTGGATGCAGCACGCCGTATCCCCTGTAAAACACCGTCTTTCTCAAAAATGGTAGGCTCGACTTTTGCAACCAGGCATCGATCGCTCTTTGAAGGCAATGGTCCGAACCCGCAAGTCGACTCCGCCAAATGCTCACTCGATACTGTCGGTTCCCAAATCTCAACCTGAATGTTGAATGCTCCTTGAAGTTCACTATCACATGGCTGGAATCTATCATTAAAAAGATAAATTAGCAAAAAGAGTTTGACCCCAGGAACTAGATGACGTTGGATCATCATCTTATGGCGTAACTCTACCATCGTCTGCGAGTAGCCAACCTCGATCGGGTAATGCAAGATTTTTTCAGGAAGGAAGCGTGAACCTCCATCCGCATATGATGCTATCTCGGCTCGGACACCTGACTCTCGAATATCATAAACGCGACCGTCTATGTAAGCTCGTATTCCCATAAGAGCTTGAGAAACCATCGTACTACATGTCCCCGCAACGACGTCGCGCGCGCTTGATAGAACAGTAAGGATAAGAGATTGATTGTCAATATCGAAAACACGGCTGGGCACTGTCTTCCGTGTCTTATCAATCAGATCAAGCACCTCTGTCCACAACTCGAACATGGAGCCGCCGTCGTCAGAGTTTCTTAGAACAAACTGGTGCTTGGAGTCATCGTAGCATGCTTTTATAAGCCATTCAATAATACTCGCTGCCGTTGTCGAGCTATTCACCTTCATCACTGCAGTAAAAGGACGAGCTTTGAGCTCTTGCAAGATGGTCGCTGCCTGCTCAGCCATAGCCAACTTTGAATTACTGGCCGCTAGTTGTGACCATCTATTTCTAACGTGGATGGAAAGCCTTTCAAGCACTTATTTTGAGTTTTACGAAATTACATATTTTGACGGGCGCAGCCAACCTCGTAAGCCGTTCATTCTGCGGCTAGCTTCTTTCGTCGCCCAAACCGCCAGGGAAAGTAGTCCACATTTGATAAGCGTTAGTAAGCAATTCTGATTGATCTATAAATGACCAAACAGCTCTGTAGTTTATCGCAATGGAGACATAAAAAAGACAGGCTGGAAAGCTGCAAGTAATTTCGGTTCTTGACCCGCATACCCCGGATCATTGGGCAACTCCTTGATCTGGAACTTCATCCCCCCAAAAATAAATATTGGACCAGAATAAACGAACCACTTGAAACCGTCTCTTGACACAGACCCCTGAAACCCGTACTCCTCTCTGCCCAAGTTCTGTAATGTCGATATCGCGGACCACCGCTTTGAGTCCTATCCAGACATGCTCCCCATAATTAAAAATCAATTTCCTATATCTCTATATCCCAATTTTTTGTTTCTTCAACCGTGCTTCTCATCTCAAAACCATTTCGGACGTTGAGCGCAACCGCTAATTTCAGTCGTGTCTCATGGTTCAACTTCCCAAACGTGTGCGCCTGCCGCTATTCAACGACGATGGATCCGCTGCTGGAGGTACTGCGAGCGTCTGTGCCGGAGAGCAAGAAACATTACCTCGAGCAAGATGGATGGCAGGAGTACCTAGACCATCTACGGTCGCTGCCGCGTGGCGGACTCGCCAACGAGAGGCAGTACCTCGAGTCGTCGCACTCGCGGTTCCAGTCGACGCTGGTGGCCCTCACCCAAGATTCATACCCGCATTTCATCGACTCGTCTGAAGCCATCTCCGAATTCACGTCGAGCTTCGGCCGCCTCAAAGCGCAAGTAGCCGAGTTTGCACACACGGAGCAATTCGACACAGTCGACAAGGACGTGGCGCACCTGGTCGGCAAGTCTCACCAAGCATCATCCGACGCCAATGATACCACCACCACCACGAATAACCCCACGATACTGCTCAAGAATCTTGACAAGATCCAGGATATCCTCGAACTGCCGTCGTTGGCAATGGCGTGTGTGCGCAACGGGTACTACTCTGAAGCCCTCGACTTGGCGGCCCACTCGCGGCGACTCAAGCTGCGGTACCACAATGTCCGCATTGTGAGCCAGATCAACACAGAAATCGAAACGGTTATCAAAACAATGTCGCTGCAACTCGTCAAACTGCTGCGGCAGAACAGTAAACTGCCGACCCTCATCAAAGTCGTTTCGTACCTGCGCCGCATTGCGCCGTTCAACAGCCTACCGGACAAGCTCGCCACGAGACAATTGCAGCAGCTGTTCATTGCATCGAGACTGGTGTTCATTCGCACACAATTGAAAACCCTCGCGCCACTACAGGGCCAGCCGGAGCGGTACGCAAAGCGGTACATTGAGGTGTTTCGAGAGCACACCTTCGCCACGGTCACCGGGTTCAAGAGCATATTCCCCGACTCGAAAGACGCCGCTGCTGCGACGGACCGGCTGCTGGCGGAGTTTCTGCGGTCTACGGTGAAAGACCTGGTCAAGACGATCGACCAGGTGTCTAATCAGCTCACAGACCCTGCCGTGCGGGCAAGCCTGTGGCTGCAAATCGTCTACTGCTCACAGAGCCTGGGCCGTGTCGGTGCAGACTTTTGGCCCACGGTGCATTCGACCACGGGTGCGGTGACCAATGAAGAGTGGGTGGACGCGATTGACAAGCAGCGCGACATTGCACAGCGGCTGGGGCATATATAATGAACATAACAGGGGAATGGCATTTAGGGTGACATTGCATTTGAACAGAATGAGCACCACAGATGAAACATGAGTATCCATTGAGGGTATATACAGAAAACAAACATGCAAATGAATTGAACAGAATAACAAACTCAGGAAATATGAAAATGCATCGAGGGTGTGTTATAAAACAAGTAGCACAAGAATAGATGGGTTGCATCCAACAGAAAGCAAAAACATGTAATTGCATAGAATCTTATATAAACCAGAAGAAATGACACAAAGAAGATGAAAAATGCATTGCATAGAACAACACAGAGAAAGGTAAAACATAACATTACGTCTATGGTGACTTTTAAATAAACAAGTCATTCAATGCAAATGCATCGAACAGAACATGAATTTTTTAAGAAAAAGATGCAATACATTAAGGGCGTATATAGAAACAGAATAAATACAGGAAACACACCAGCAACTCTAGGGGTTTCTCCATGATAATACACACCTCCTACAGGTTCTTCTTAGCCCACGCGATGAAATGGGGCACGTCGTCTACCACACTGGCCGTGACAGACCGGTCCTGGATCCACCGCGGAATGTTCCCGCACGCATCGCTCGCCTGGGCCATCAGCCAGTTGACGGACCCGTCCTGCTCATTAAACGTGACCACCTCGAACGAGCAGTAGTACGCCCGCGTCACGTCGGCGGACACGTTGTAATTGGCCGGCAGCGACACCACCACAAACTGCTTGATTGCCGGGTCAGGCTGGATCGCCGTAATAAAAACAGACATTTCGCGGTCGCTGAACAGCTTGGGGAACTTGTAATGCACTTGCACCGCCCGCCAGTACGGCAAGTCGCCGAGCGGGTCAATCTCCTTGAACGAGTCCAGCAGCGGGATGTACTTCACCTCGTTCTCGGTATGGTCCTCCAATATACCTTTCTGGAACGCCTCAAACGGCACATCCTTGTGATTCGACACTCGCGCCATCCAAAAGTCGCCGTCCTGTCGGTGGTTGTACGTGTCCACCGTGTTGCCGCCGTCCTTGTGGTACGTCTTTCCACGCGCCCACTTCTCAGGGATGCTCTTCGCCAATGCAATAGCGGCAGCGGCCGCCTCCTGAGCGGTCGGCAATTCCTCCAGCGTGTGCTCTTTGAGATGGAATTCGAACATTTATGGGTGTGGTGGTGGAAAGTTGCAAGCGGCTCACGAAATGTCGTATCCGGAACGGTCCCAATGTCGGCTCCAGGCATGCACGTCGTTGTTGGACACTGCAACGGGCGCAGTCGATGCGTCCGACGCCACTGAGGAGGAGTCGGAATCGGATTCAGATTCTTCACTAGCTTCAGAGTCTGATTGTTCAGAATCCCCCTCATCGTCGTCGTCGTCGTCGTCGTCGGCGAGCTTGTTCTGCTCGGTGACTCTCACCTTGGTATGGCCCCATATCACCGGCCGGTTCCATTTGTACCGCGTATCTCGATGCTTCTCCCACATACTGAGCAGCTGCTTTGCGTCGACATCCTGCAACTGATCTTCGTCCGAGGTGCTGAGATACGTCAAGATGGCATGCTCCTCGAGCCGCGACTGGTACCTGTCGAGCAATTCCAGCTGCTCGGTTTCTTGTCTGCATAGCGTAGTTTCCTTCCGGGCCGTCAAGTCCACAATATGCCGCACGCGGCGCTTTTGCGCTTCGTCGTCTTGCTCTATAACTGACAATGGCTTGTCGTTTGGTTCATTTTCTTTCTCCTCAATAGAGTAGTACCTCACATCGGAGGAGTAGAGGGAGGCACTAGCCGCCTCGTCCAATTCCAACTCGTCTTCGTCAGAGTCTACCACCGCGGATTGGGCTGCCTCGTTTTGCAAAACCTCATCTTCGTCTTCAATTGGTGTATCCTTTGCAAGGTTCCTCCATCGGCTGTGCCGTTGACGCAGCACGCGCTCAATCACCGCCAGATCATTGTTATAGGTAAACTGCAGATTGATCCTCTTTGCAAGTTTACTCCAATACGCCTCTCGGTCGAGATCGAGCTTCATCTCTTTCAATGCTCTGCGAACGTCCATATGCGACACTTTGTATTGGGGTTTTTTTGCGTCTACATGTCTTCCCAATGTGAATCCAAATGCCTTGACCAATACAGACCGGACTATCCATCGCACCTCGTCTTCCAGCTCTGTGACAATTTTTCTGGCAAGGTAATGCAGCGGCGGCCTTTGTTTATACTCCCGTATCGTGTCATCGTAATACGCGTTCCAAAACACCTCCCCGGAAATATGCATCAGCATGTGCGCATTGATCAGGGTATCGACATTGTCTTCTTCATCATCAAACGCCTCCACATAACGTATAACCCGTCGTGACCAGTGTATATCAAGATTCGGGTTCTCCAGCAGCTCAGACCGTTTCCCCGCTTTCTTGGCTCTAGCTTGTGCCACCTTCGATGACCGGACTGCCGCTGCGACTTCTGCTTGTGCTATCGACCGCGCCTGGCCCTCTTCCATGCTCACAAAATCGTCGCTCATCTCCACGGCCGCAGGCATGTCTTCCTGTCGGATGAGAGACTTGGCATTTGCTGCTCGAAACAGCAGATCATGGTACTCTTCAACTTCGACAATGCTTTTCGTTCCAATCGCCTCCGCAACCTCATCTAGCCTGTGCCTCGACTTGCGCCCGAGAAACGTGAAGAACTTTTCCTTCTCGGCCTGCGTCCAGTAGCTACCTACTACCAAATCGCCAGTCGACGGATCTCTCTGATTGAACGAATCCCGCGCCGTTGCTGCCCGCTGCGGAAGAACCACAGACCCGGCGAGTGTGACATGGCCTGGCTCGAGGTCGCTCGCACCGTGCGAGACCCCTAGGATGAACTCAGTCGCTTGGGCATTGAACCACTGCGCGTACCGCTCACTATACAAGGGCTCCTTCTTGGCTCGTTTTGGCTTTGGCTTTGGCGCCTCGTCCTCATTACTCACGTCCTCATTGCGGCGTTTCATCTGAGGGAGTGGTGCGGCATGTTGAAAAACGCGCGGCTCAAAAGATTGATTTTTCCCTTCAAACTCCAATCCAGATGCTGCGGAGTGCTGCGACGGTGACAAGATGCACGGTCCGGTGCAATTCGACATTTGCATCGAGCTTGGCGGAGGCGTCGGAGAATGTAGCCAAGCCTGAAAAGGCGGCTAAGAAGTATATCATTCTCGGAGCGCGATCGTCGAGACTGCTGCCCAAACGACCGCCGCCCCGAACGAAAACAAATGGATCCATGCCGAAACTGGAGCATGACCAGGTGGAGGAGCAGTGGAAAAAGCTGATGGTGTTCCGGACAGAAGCGTCGGATAAGTTGGTGGTTGATAGCATCGAAGCTATGAAGCCTGTTCTCGACGCTGTGACGAAAGAGAGGCTGGATCAAGTGCGCAATCAACTCAACCGCAGTTTCACCAAAGCACAACTCAAGGCATTTGTTACAAAGCACAATATCCACGTCACGACGAAAATGACCAAGGCCGAGTTTATCACCATCATCACCGACAAGATATGGCGGCTGGTGGCGATCGATGGCGGCAGCGGGGGGATCGCTTCGCCGTCGGACGTACTAGTAGAGAACGTGATTAGCATTGATCTCAAAGACATGTTCTTGCTTCTTTCACACAACGGCGAGGTGATCCGGAGCTGGACCAAGGCCGGGGCGCGGGTCGCCGTGTCGAGTGCGAACCGCCAGATCCGGGTGACCTCGACGCAGGAAACGTTTGACTGGATCAACGCCGTAATGCACCAGAAACTGTCGCACGTGAGGGAGATTGAAGTGCCAGTGGCTGAATTGTTGAAGAGTACCCATCCAGGGTTTGAGTTTCCGATCGGCAGGATCCAGTTCCTGTCCAATGCATACATCCAGTTCTCCCAGTCGCGGGACTACGTGACGATATCGGCGCTGACTGCAGCGAATGTCCAGCTGGCCAAGCGTTTATTAATGCATTCTGCACTGTACCAAGCGACTGATAACGAGTACATTGGGTCTGCGGCGCCGCAGGGGTCGTTGCGGTTTGCCGACGACGATGCCATGGACTGGTACGAGCGAGCTGAGCCGTGGGTCCGCGACCAGCATCCAAAGACTAAGAAAATTGCATCTCAAGAACATCATCCACCTCATGTATTAAACTACGACGGGTCGACGACGACGCTGGACGATGCGCAGCTTGCCGACCGCCTTACTGATAAACTGACCGCCAAAATCACACCGTCCCAGAATACCTCACTGAGTATAGTATCGACATTTGGATTCGCGCTCACAGACACCACCCACGGCAAGCGGGCGTTCACCACCAACATCCCCAACGTGGCCAAGGTCACCCAGTCGCTGCCGTTCTACAGCCTCGACGTGGCCGAAGACGCCGCGTCGACGCAGTCGGCGAGTGATTTAGAAGCGCTCGACGGCGAGGAGCGCTGGCGGCGGCTCATTGAAAGCGATTCTTTCACCGATTCAAGCGCAAAGTTCAAAACGAGCAGCGAGATTGAGGAGCTGTCACATATGGTGCAACTGCGCTTCGTGCCAAGCCCGTTCAATCCCACCGCGAATGCCAAACCTGTTGAGATATGGCTCGAGCTCGACGAAACACAGCGGGCCGTGCGGTCGAGTGTTAAAGTGGTCGGGGTCGAGCAGGACTCGAACCTGACTGTTGCACTTGCCAGCCGGCCGTGCGACTTGAAGTTCAACATCTCCCAGGCGTCGCAATTGGGGGAGACCGCTTCCGTGGACAAGTACCTGGACTCGTGCAATCTCGACTTTTCAGGCGAGCACCGGGTGTACGTTGCGCCGCAGCTTACTTTACAAGTCGACGGTGCAGAGGTTGTGTACGAGTACCACGAGCTGTACCACCGGTACCAGCGGGAACACCGGTACAATAACCAGCTCATGCTGGTGTCGACCGTGGAAGGCGGCGGTGTGGGCGGTAGAAGGGTGGAGGCGCAGTTGGTGTGTGACTGGGCAGATGGATCAGAGTTTGATAAAGAGGAGGTCAGGAAGATGGTTCAGTCGGCGTTGGAGTTTACCACAAAACTGGGCTAGTCGATTCGAGAACTTGGGATGAATTGGCAGCAGTCGTTCTAGATCCGAGTGACGAAGTTAATGTTGTCGTCATGGCTTGCCATCACCGGCTCGTTCTGGGGTATACACTCCAGCGGTCTGTGAGCTTGTCTTGACTGCGACTAATTGCAATATGACTATAAACACTCTAGCTTGCATGCTTCGATCACTTACATGCTTCTATCACTTACATGCCTGTACCAACAACTTACATATGTATCACCATCTTACATGTCCATAAACCGTCCAGGCACAAAGGTTGAGGGGTACCGTAATTGGACTAGTTTGCACGGTACAATTCCCAGTGCTAGTTTTAATTTCACTAGAGCTTTCCAACGAGTTTTACAACCTCACTTGTAAATAATATAAACTAATCTTTGCATTCTTATATTCATATATATTAAATAAAAAAAATCATAAAAACATATGTCCGTAAACAATTTCATATACAAAAAAAATAATAAAAAAATTCATAACCTGATCGTGACACCGTTAATACTCCGCTCACTCTCCAACCCGACAACGTTCCTGCACTGCGACGCATCAATTTCCTTCAGTTTGCTACACCCCATTCGAATCGAGTCAATGCCCGACCGCGACACCCTGATACACCCGCGAATGCTCAGAGACTCCAATTGGTGCAAATGCAGCGCCATCATGTTCAGACTCCGGTCGCTCACTGCAGACCCGCAGTACGCCATATTAAGACGCTTGAGGCGTGTGCACCCGAGAGCAAGTACTTGCACAGACACATCAGTCAATGCACAGCAAAACGACAGATTGAGCTCTTCCAAGTCCTTGACGACACCAGCCAACGAAATGATCGACTTGTCGGTCAAAAAAGTGCAGTCCGAAAGAATCAACGTTTTCAAAGACTTGAACGGGAGCATCACCTGCGACCAATGCGCAAAGCCCTGGTCTGTGATACCCGTGCATCGCGTCAAGTCCAGGTACTCAATCCTGCTGGCAGCGTGCATCGCCATGTGGTACATGAACCGGTCTGTCACATGCTTGCAATACGACAAGGTCAGTCGCTTCAACTTGTTGCACCCGACAACAGTTCCAGGAGGTGGATACGCATCAGTCTGGTGATCAGGCACAACCCATCCCAAAAGACGGTTCACAGTATTGTCATTGACTCGACGGCAGTTGGACAGGTCAATCTCTTCCATCTGCATGCCCATATTGGGCACCACCAAGTCGTTGATCGCTGCATCGGTAACGCTCCACACAGACTTCATCTTGAAGCTCCGCACCCCGGCGAGCCCGAGTCCGTTGGCTAGATATGTAAACCCCTCGTCGGTCAGATGAAAGCAGTTGGAAATATCCACTCGCTTGGGCCGCAGGCCTGCAAAATTTACAATCGGAATAATCGTCTTGTCGTTGATGCGGGTATTAAAAGGAGTCAGATCGAGATTGGCTACCAAGGACGGCGACTTTGTAAGCAAATCCTGCCAATGCGCACACACCTGCCTTGCGTTCATCATCGAGTACAAATCCAGATATTCAAAAACTTGAATCTGAATCACATCTGGAAACGGGCCGACATTGAACATTGTCGTTCGCCGCCTCATGCTGCCGCCGCGACTGCCTGCAGTCTGGAACCTCTTGGACTGTGAATGCATGTACAGGGGGCCTCGTGTGCCAATCGCCGCAGCGCGTTGACTGGCATCTAGAGTCGCCAGTGGCAGAGGTGGGCGACTGTGTTGCCAGTGATATTCATTCTTGTTGGGTCGCACCGGAGCCACAGAGCCGTATTCTGTAGTTGGGTTGCCGGATAAGTTTCGCTTGATACCTCTCGGCTGACCGTTGACAGTGTTGATTTTAGTGTATGGGCGGATATTGGTAAACTCCTCCTCCTCTGAAGACGAGTCTGGCGATTCGATAGCTGCTCGTACAGTTTTGGGTGGAGACCGTCTGGTTGTAGTAGATATGGGCCGGCCTCGCGGACTGAGAGTCTTTGGATGCGCTGTAGGAGTTGGTGATCGTGACGAATCTGATATTAATGCTGATGAAGATAGTTTTGGGTGATGCAATGATGATGATGGTGAGTTAACTTTTGGCGTATCCAGTGTCGTATTACTGCTGCCGCTCAACCGTGGCTGTGGCTCTGAAGGCGGCAGTGATTGAGACCGATTATTGACATGTGGTCCTTGAATTGTCGACGAATTGAGCGAATGGTACTGGTCAATGTCAAAATCCAGTGGCGAGTGGTCATGGCGATGCAAATGCTGTTTCTTCTTATCTTTCGAAGGATGATGATGGTTTTCTGGCTCAGAATACACTGAAAACGGGTCAGCGTCTTTGGGGTATCCATGAACGTGGTTTCGGGTCTGTCGCGCCGTGGCCAATTCTTCCAATGCTGCTTGAAGGTCGACAAACTTGCGACAAAGGTCTGCCATGACTTGTGGACTTATCACCAGACATTCTGCATGGGTGGCGGTGCGGATAGATGCAGTTCGGCACGGCGACAAACCCAAGAATGCAAACTCGCCAAACATGGCGCCTTTAGACAAAATGGCACGCACATTTTCCGACCGTTCTTCGATAACTTCCACCAGGCCGTCGCTCAAGAAAAACACACACATGTCCATCTCACCTTGTCGAAACACATAGTCGAATCGCTCAAATTTCTGTACTTCAACCTTGTTGATAAGAGCCAGCCGTTCAGTAGTGGGTAGGAGTGCAAGCATGGGTATCCGTTCAATTCTTTCCAGCATTAGCTCTTCGTGTGTCGGTAGATACTCATCGCTATCGCCTTCAGGCTCAACACTAGGTTCCGTGAGAGACGTTTCAGTCGTGCCTGCAGACGAAACGCTTGGGGAAAGGCTCGACTCTGTATCATTGGGCGTATTCAACGGCGACGCTGGGTTTGAATCGTTATCGTCGACGTCGTCGAACATTGGTAATCGTCGTCGTGTTGTCGTTGTCGTTGTATTGTCATTGTACACTTCCTGTCGTAAACGTTGCAAGTTTTGTAGTCGTTTCTGTGCTTTACTGCGTAGTTCCTTATCCACAAGCGGATAATCGGGAAGAACATCTTTCAAATGCGATTTGCTGAGTTGAATAACCAGACATTTTGTTCGTGCCATGACTGTGGCGGCTCGGGGGATATCAAACATGACGCCAATCTCGCCAAAATACGACCCTGGCGTCATTTCCGCATACGTGCACTCGCCATCTTTGGACACGATATTGACGGTTCCCTTGAGGAGCCAGTACATTGCCAGCGGGTCTTCCCCTTCGATCGTGATAAACTGCATGGGCGGAACGTGTTGTACTTGCAGTTTGCTCGTGAGTTGTTGCAAAAACGACTGTGGTGCGGACTTGAATAGAGACAGTTCTCGTAACCGGTCGACGATATCAGCGGGTATCAGTTTTAATGATTCCTCCTGTGTTGATGAGGCATCACAACTTGAATGTTGTGATGGGTTATTCTTGTCCACCACCACCACGTCAACGACATTGGCAACCGAGTCGCCGTCTGTCATGTTCTCTCTTTCTTTTTGAGGCAGGGAATAGTTAAATCCCTATAGCCCTTTAGAAGATGAGAATATCTGTGTGTTTTTTGTAGGATTACAAAAGTGTTGTTGTATGGGGGGCGTGTAATAAAAAGTATGTGTGGTAAGAAAGGGAGAGAGGGAGGAGGAGGAGGATGTAGCGAGGCTTATTGTTGGATATGTGCCAAACAAAATTATAGGTTTTTGGAGGAGAGGAAAGCACAACAAACCTAGACTTTGTTGGAGTATATTACTAATAGAGGAATTTAAACGTACTTTTGCACAAAGTTTATTCCATTAAGATTTATGTTCATACTACTAGTACTATACTATAGTACTACTACGACCATATCAAATAATAGGGCCCCTAGAAAATGTTGGTCTTGGGTGGGACAATCAGAAAAGTAGCACTTTTTTCTTGTGCAAGCGATTTCGATTGTTCCCATCTGAGACATTTGTGTTATGCGCAGTGCAGTACATCTACATATAAAGCGGTGTACTTTTTTTCTCTTTCTGTATGTGCATGCGATCAGGGATCTTTTTGAGTGGTGGAAGAGGAGTCTCTTATATCTTAGAGATGATTTATTTCCACTTAAATTCAATTCTCTACTGCTATTCGTATCTTTCTGTACTTCTCTTCGTACTACTAAACTCTTCCCGAAATGTGCGTGTGCACGCGAAACTGGCAGAGAAAAGCAAAAAAAAGAGTGCGCCTTTGATAATATTCTCCTTTCAGCATACCGCATTTATGACAGAATAAGTTACTGTACAGATTCTTCCAGTATTGCTCTTCAAACTCTCAGAGGGATTGTTCTACTGGTACTAGTAGCTTGCTCATACAATAGGGGGTCTAATACACTCAGGGTCTATTGAAACACACAATGCCCCATTGTACTTCTATAGTACTATATAAAATATAAAATCTATTTAAAATAAAGCAAAATCCTAATGCATAAAATACCAAAGACCCAAATTAAGAATCTCCAGAAATCTCAAAAACCTTAATAGAATAATAAGAGAACAATACGATTGTATTCTTTCTCTGTATTGCCCAAATATTGAACAATAGAACAGAGTAAAATGCGTGCGCACGCATTCTACTGTCTCACTTCTTCTCTTAACAATAGAAAACGTCATTCCAGGGAGTTTGAGACATTGATGAAGATCGTTTGAATGGTTTGCTTGCTGTTGCATTTGGTAATTCTTCTTTTAGAATGGGGCATTTCTCATTAGCGCGTAACCTGGGATACCAGTTGGTAGACTGCATTAGTATCAGATGCAGATGTGTCTATTCGTAATTATTCTCTCATGCACGCAGCCGGTGTTTGCCATTTTAACAATGAATTGAGTGAATTGTGGTATTATTTATCAAGCACCGGGCTGCTCTCCGACCTGCCATTTTCGTCCATACACATTGTTAGTATGTATTTTTTTATTCAATTGGATTCTACAACTCTGGCAAACCATGCAAAGTAGAGAATTAAAGCAGGAGAAGATAATACATCAGATACTTGTAGTACCTCCGTATAATAACGATCTTCAATGTAGAGTGTGCATTTAGTACTGTAGACCCTCAAATATGCTCTAAACCAGCGCGGCTTTACACTGCACTAAAAATTAAATTCTTCATCTGATTGTTGTGAATTTAGTTTTACTTTTAAGCGTTTGCCACTAGTGTCTGACTACTGTACCGCACTGCATTAGTGCCGGCACCAATGTCGATTTCTCTAATCGTCATATATTCTCTGCTTTTATACGATACCATCTTTCCTGAATAAACAACTTCCTCTTGAATTGACTTGTTCTTTCCTGGCAATTGTATACTCCCGCAAGTCGCGAACTAAACGCGATGTCGTAGTAGTGATATTAGAGATTCTACAGATTCAACGCGGTCTTTTGCATCCGTTACTCATACCCACAAGGCAATGCTCCGCACGCGGAGCAAGAGCAAACGCAATGCAACCTCGTCAACCCCATCAAACTGCATCAACTTCGACAACTCCACCAACTCCTACATCCAACAGAACAACTCCACCAACTTCCACCTAAAACAAGTTCTCCGATGCCGACAGCCGGCTCACGGCAGACAAGTACCGCCTATTCCAGCAGCTCATGACACTCCACGAGCACGACCGACGGCCCGACTCGCACCGCAACAGAGCTGACGGACCAGTTGGTAGAAATGAAAAAGATCTACGCGCATACAATCACCAAGTACACCAACTCGACTAAATCGACATCACCTCGCAAGACTAGAAGCTCCAATCAGGAACCCAAGATCAAGAAAGACGTTGACATCAAACCTGAACTGAAATACGAACATTTGAAACCTCTTCGACAAGAATCGCATCACACCGCACAGGAGTATATCCTCGGCAGCTGCTATCACCGCACTTCAACCCATGCCATCGACACCTCCAACGACTTTTGGGGCACCACGCACCCAGAATCGCGAAAATCCCTACAAGCGTTCCGGACCATTGTCAGACCACAAAAAGTAAGAAGTTGCACATTATAATGACTTTGATACACGTCCGCCGCCGCCCGACGCTGCGGTACTTGGTACTCTCCAACGGGCCCCAGATATCAATTTAAACTGTGCGCTGTCAATGTACCCAATTTCGCTTGACCGGGGTGTTTAGAGCGTTCTTGACTAGATGCACACTGATCTTTGAACCCTTGAACACTTCGTTCCCCTTGATCAACCCCAGTAATTTGTGTAGAAACTCTTTGAACTCATGAAACACTCTTCCGAATGTTTCTGGAACCTGACCAATGCGGCCTGGCTGGCCAGTTCCTTAGCGTTCGACTTGTGCCTTTCGCTGGCAATCCTCAATCGGTCACGAATTATTGGACCAAATACTGGACGAGGAAATTACAGTCGGATTTGCTGAGTAGACCAGCATTTTTCTCCAGTTCTGCGGAATGCCTGAGTTAGATTGCGACTTCTTATATATTCAATGGCTTGTTGCACCAGGAGATGATGCAGATTATACTAATCTTAATACTTATTACGGAACAGGAGAGAATATCATTTACAATTCCCAAAATATCTATTCAGAGTAATCGACAGAACGACCGCAGGGTAATCTAATTGATAAAATAAATGATTCAGGATTTGGTGGGGTCATTGACGAAGAAATAGAAATCGTTCGTATGTGTTCTCAAACAGATACCCCTGAGCCGCACCACCGGTAATTAAAACCGATAAATCTGAGATCGAGATGCCACGGTTGTATCCCGCCGGTCCGGGACAAGGACGTGATGAGTTTATGGAAAGTATGTACACTCGAGAACTAACGGTACTCGAGAACTAACTGTAGATGACCGGGAAATAGCCAAAGTGAGGCTACACTGCCCTCAGGGAATTCGCTTACGACTATGTGAAATACGGGGTGAATCAAGAAGACAATTATTTTTATTATCATGTATGCCAGTGTAATACGAAGATGCTTGGGCTCAAAATAACCGTGCTCTAAAAGTCCAAGTCCAAGAGACAGGCAGCCTCCCGTATAAATAAATGAACCAAGTACCTTGCACTTGGCAGTCAGAAGACAGTAATACCGAACATTCCAACGCCGTGGCTTCTCTGAATTTGTTTCAAAGCGAAGCGAAACGAAATCCCAGTTATAACCCTTACTAAAAACAAGAGTCTCATAAAAAATACATCTATTAAATACTACAATCGTTAGAAAAAGAAGTGAAAAATTAGCCACTGGTAGACTTCTTTCTACCAAACGACAGCGAGAACCCCCGCCGCTTGCTCTTGGACCTTGACATGTCCGCTTGCTCTTTAGAAGCGCCATTACTCACTGGCGGCGCAGACGGCACAACAGCCGGCACCGGTAGTTTAGCCTCCGAGCCATGAACAGTCGGCTCAATGTTCTTCGTCGACGGCGCAGGCTGCGAAATGTGTCGTTTCAATGGTGCTAGTTGTGGACTGGCGTTAGAGGCGTTAGACAAACTGGCGACATTCGCAGTGTGGATCCGCGATACCGGCGCAAACCCTTTAGCGTTAGTCTCATCCAACGCAGACAAGTAATCCGTCTCGTCCTCCTCGTCAATCTTTGGAGTCATAACCGGGGTGCTAGCTCTCGGCTCCGGCGGCGCCGCAGCAGAGTGGTCCTGTTCCGGCTCATTCGTAAACAGGTTCTCCTTCTCCATATCCTTGGCGGAGACTTCCTGGTAAAACAACACGTACGCCGTGGCCATGCCCTTGTTGTCGCCGAAAAAGTTGAACACGTAGTTGGGGTCGACCGACTCGACCATCTCGTCGTCAAACAGCAGCCACCCGGCGTGCTCCGTCTTGACTACAGACACGTAGTGGCCGTGGTACGGACCACCGCCAATGTGCACGACGACTGCGGCAAGTTCGTACAGCTTGTCAGGGTCCTCAGCGTCGAAAGTGGTGTTGAACAGTCGGAAATGCCGTGGGTACATGACCCGGTGGAATAGTTTCAAGTTTCGCTGCATGTCTTCGGTGAACTTGAACCGTTTTAAATGTAGAGCTAGGATTTTTGGAAGTTTCTTCACCTTCATTCGCTTCTCTGCCTCTTGCAGCCCGCCGCAATTGTCGCAGTGGAACTTGTTTCTTTCACACAGCATTTCCGATGCGGAGAATTGTCGCAAGCACGACGTTACCGATGTGTTTCGCTCTAGATCGATTGAGAGATCCAAGAATTGCTCATCTCTTCTACTCACATTCTCACACGTCAAACATTTAGTCTCCGAGGTCAGCAATCCTTCAAACAAATCATGAATCCATCGATTCGGCGCATCTGGACCATGAGTCGGCAGCCCCAACTCCCGCGTCTTTCGATCCACAGAGTCAATCACCTCGTTGAGCATAAAGTTGAAAAACTCGTGCGCATCTTGATGCATCGACGATCGAAACGGCTCGTTATCTCGCTTGAGCACCTCGATCAGCCGCGCCGGCGACACGACCCCGATCCGCGAGCTGTTCTCGGACATGCTCTCAAAGATATCCTTCATTGCGGTGAACAGATTCTCCGCCATAGTGTACTCGCTGCTGAACCCGCTGTCCATATTAATAATCGGGCCCTTGACCAGCGCCGACCGCTTCTTCTGCTCGGGAGTAGCAAACGGGTCGTCTGTGAATCCAACCACTGGCAGGTTCTGACCTGGGAACCGGATACCAAGCGATAATCCATACAACCCTTCATACGCTGGTGTCTCCTTGGAGAACAACTCAGCCGTCAGAGCCGGCGTCGCGGGCTCGTCGTCTTTATTGCCACTCTTGAAAATGTTGATCCTTCGTCCAAACCCTCCTGAAGATTCCTTTGCATTTTCCTTCGTGGGAGTATTTGCAGCAGCACTTCCATTAGCGTGGGGCACATTGACGGTGTTCAGCCCCAGCTCGTTGTTGGCCTGGCTCGTCGACGTATTCAGCACAGCTGCGTTCGGGTCGACTGTGAATGGATGCGGGGTCTTTCCTGGCACCTCCAGCTTCTTGGTTCTAGCTGGCGGTGCTTCTCCGGGCTTGGTTGGCGGGAACGCAAGCACCGCTTCTCTGAACGGCTTGGAGTAGTAGAGGCACTGCAGCACCGAGTTGCAGTAGCAAGTGTTGCCAAAGTTCTCCATGCCGAATATCTTGGCAGAGCCGTCCGTCTTGGCGGCCAGCTCGTCCTCGGTCATGGTCATGTTGGATGGTGGATGGTGGAGGATTTTAGGGAGTTGAGAAAGTGGAGTGGAGAGATAGAGAGAGATTTGTGTGTGTGTGTGAGCAGTGGCGCGGGTGGGTGGTGGAGCCATGCGCTTTGAGGCTGCAGCCGCGTTGGAAAGCGGAGAGCGGGCGGGGATTGCAAAGTGTGCGGCGCCGTTATTATGCGGAGCGTAGCGACGCTTTTGTATGATAGTTACTGGTTTTTTTTTTGAATCTTTGATATTAATTATACTGTGGGCTCATATATTGCAAGTCGAGATTATATTCAGATGTGGTCGATTAGAATTTGGTGCTGTGTAGATAGCTCAGAACATGGACATGCAGTTCAAGTACTCCATTAAGTAAAGCATGAACTAAAGGGCAAGTTCTCAAGTAGCTCTATTAGTCTATGCTAATTTGGGTACATGGATATCACCAAGAATTATAGATCATGTTCAGACCCTTGACAAACTTAAGTGGAGCTCAGTGATGCATAACCAGCACATTGCAGTAATACAATTCATGGTAATCAATGATCACCTCTCACTCACTAATACTAGTCATAGCGCCACCGTCCCATTGGATCCACTAACCGCTCGTCACCGCTCGTCATGTTATCCAAACGTTCCAATATCAGTCCTTTCAAAGGACTTTGTTCCCTGGAAGCTTCACCATCTAGTCTTCACGGTCCTCACGGGCCGCTGCACCCACCGCTTCCTCTTCATCTCCAATCGTAATATACCCTTCGTCCCTACTAAACACTTTGAGCGGGATATTGTACCTCCTCAGTAACGGCTCCAGGGCCCATACGTAAGCGTAGTAGAACGCCACGCCGCCTGCCACAATGAGCGAGAGGGTCTATGGAAGTTAGTCCCTTGAAGTCCCACTTAACAATAAAAGACTTACGAATAAGAGGTTGAAGAACAGGTTCATCGTATTGCCATTTGAATGTAGAAGAGAATCTATGGCGGGCCGCGCCACTTTTCTTCAACTGCGCGTAATCGCAGTGCAGTGCAAAAACTTAAAAAAAAGAGCTACGCTAAACATGTTTTAATTTATTTAATTTTATTATTATCATCATCAAACCCCACGTGGCGCACTGCATGAATTTTTAAAATTTAACAGACACGGCTGTTAAGGTTTTTCCCACGGTTACCCGGCTTGGAAAGTCTAAAAAAAGCCTTCTTTTGGCGCGCCCCACTTTAGGGAAAAGCCTCGTGTTTTGTGTCTTTGGAGTTACGTATATAGACAGAATGAATACTTTATTTAGTGTATGCTAGTTAGACTAGTAGAATACAAGAATACTGTATATGCGTTGTAAAGAATATCTTCAAACCATTAGACATGCATCAAATACACCTTCATACCGACTCAGTACTCCTTTAACCCCCTGGTCTCGTATTATTATTTATTGCGCCGCCATGGCTTAACCCTTGGACGTGGGTTCGGTGTTTATAGCCTTGGCTCTCTTGTCAACACCACTTCATCTTCCAACTTTCCAACTTGTCATCTTCCATCTCTTTAATCAAATCTCAACTACGCGTGTCTTCTCTCGGAAACCTCATAATCTCGCTATTTTCTCAAGCCTTCTTCCTAGGTGGTCCACGCATCAACTCTATTTTTTCCCACCCCTCCACTCTCCTCCCCCCCTTCCAAACACAAGAAAGAGACTCTTTTACTACTCCGAATTTTTTTTTTGCCTCAGTGGACTCTTGAATCTTTGCTACTCCAACAAAACAAACACTCTGAATGCAAAGCTCAGCAGCTATCACTAGCGCTGACGCACCAGTCGCTACAGCTGCTGCTACCAGCTCATCCAACTCCTCCCCTACATCGTCTCCATACGTTGATGAAAACGAGCTAGAGCAGTCACGGACACGCCAAAAGTCCATCGTCACAAACTCTTCATCGTCGCAGCCGACAAACTCGTCCAATTACTCGGCCTCGGTCCCGTTTGCTGCGTCGTCTTCCACATCGTCATCGTCCAATACGCTGTCGGCGTTGAATAATCATCATCCGCTTCCGCCGCCGACGGCCCATTACGATCACCAACAACAACAACAGCATGAACTACCACCGCCAAAATCATCCAACGGGGCATTGAACAAGAGAATGTCTCCAAACCATCATCAATATCCCCAGGGTAGACCACTGTCGTCGAACGCGGGACTACGCAACTCTACATACTCGACTACACAACAACACCACCATAAACGGGTCAATTCAGGTCCAATTGATCTCCAAGCTTCATCATCCAACGCTCCATACTCGCACAACCACTCAATGTCGCAGGCGTCGCTGCAAATGGCTAATAACAGTAATGGCACCACCCCGGTGCGTCCTCGCATTCCGCGGCCCATGAGCTCGCGGTCGTCCATGTCGTCGATGGATTTTTCCAGTTACGATTTTCAATACGGCCATGCGCACCGGCAGTCGACGTCGTCGCCGTCGATTAATGAACAGAGCACCCAATACGCGATGGCGTCCATGTTTGACCTGTCGCAGTCGTCGATCGCGCCGCACATGGGCAACAACGCCCAGAGCCTGGTGCCGCGAATGAAGACAATTGAAATGTATAGGAAGAATGCAAAAAAGTCAAACGACCCGGTGATTCAGTTCCAGTTTGCGCAATATATGCTGCAGACGGCATTGTTGTCGGGGACGAATCCAAATTCAAACCACCAATTGCAGTCCTCTGGAGCAAGTTCGTCGGAAAGTTCGCTTGCTGCTGGCGACATGTCTAGGCCAACTTCTACATTGTCATTGCCACTTGCTAATAATAACAACAACAATGACAAGCGTGCGTCGACGCTGTCGACCTTGTCGAATATGAACATTGGCAACAACATGACCCCGGAAGAGGAGAAGCGATTGAAGAAGAGTCTGCTCAAAGAGGCAGTGGCCAATTTGCGGAAATTATCGGATCGTGGGTTTGCAGATGCTCAGTACTTGCTGGGCGACGCATACGCCTCGGGTGCATTGGGCAAACCCGATCTCAGAGAATCGTTTGTCTTGTTCCATCTGGCAGCCAAGCACGGTCACGGCGAGGCGAGCTACCGGGCCGCGCTGTGCTTGGAAGAAGGCTGGGGGACATCCAAGGACGTGCGGCGGGCGGTGCAGTTTCTGCGGTATGCGGCGTCCAAGAACCAGCCGGGTGCCATGTTGCGGCTTGGATTGGCCTGCTTTAATGGACGATTGGGCATGAGCAATAATGTAACCACCAAGCAAGAGGGTATTAAGTGGCTGACGCGGTCTGCAGAGTCGGCTAGTGAAGTGTACCCACAAGCCCCGTACGAGCTGGCCAAGATTTACGAGGTTGGGTACAGGGATATTGTATTCAAGGACTGGGCATATGCGGTGCAACTGTACGTCAAGTCGTCGGAACTGGGGTACATTCCAGCGTCGGCCAAACTGGGCCACGCGTACGAGTATGGACAATTGGAGTGCCCCCAGGATGCTGCGCTGAGTATCCATTACTACACCCTAGCAGCCATTGGCGGCGACCCGGGGTCAATGCTGGCCATGTGCGCATGGTACATGGTCGGCGCCGAGTCCATCCTGCCGCGTAATGAAGAAGAGGCGTTTGAATGGGCCAAAAAGGCTGCCGAGGCTGGCCTGGCCAAGGCGCAGTTTGCGGTGGGATACTTTATGGAGAGCGGCATTGGCACAGAGCGGGATATCTTGAACAGCTCGCACTGGTACCGCCAGGCTGCGGCCGGTGGAGATGAACGAGCGGTGGAGCGGCTCAAGAAGAACCGGACCATGGCTGCTAACGGGTACCGCGGGAAACGGGGCAAGAATGAAGAGTCGAAGGACAAGGACTGTATCATCATGTAAAAAAAAAATTGTTTTTAATTCTAATATATTAATCTTAGTGGTATTGACCTGCAACACCAAACGCCTGCTCTACTTGCAACTCACCGCCGTCGCGCCATAGTTCGTCGTGGTACGAGTACAGCACAGTGGGGATTCTGTCGCCCGACTGGGTATCCCTCGCGTGGACGATTTCCTTCAACGCGACGCGCTGTTCGTGGACTCCCGGCACCGCGTCGCCGTTGGGCGTGCCGCGCGTGGGCCACCCTGCCTCCAGCACCACAATCGGCGGCGCCTTGGCTTTGGTGTCGATATCTTGTATTGGACCATCAGTCGTCGCTCTGTGTGAACGGCCGATAAAGTCGTCGGAGCAGAGGTACCGCGCGAACCGCGCGTCGCGGGCGACCAGCGCGCCGGCGTCGCTTGCCAGGGTCGCGCTGAAGTACGGCTGCACCACCAGCGCCACCACGTCCACCGCATTGCACACGTCGTTGTCTTCGATGGAAGAGCTAGGATCCGCCAGAAACTTCTTGTACTCCTGTACAGACGCCGCGTTGTAGCGCGTAGGCGAGACCCACGACTCGACGGGCTCGGCGGTGGTGAGGAGCGCTTGGAAACGCGGCTTGCGGCTGAGGCGCGCGCGCACGTGGTTGAGCATGCGCACCAAGTCTGCGCGCGAGTATTCCTCTGCAAACACCCCTTGCGATCCGACTACAAGCATGTCGATGCGGCTCCAGTCCTTGTGCGCCCACCGCTCAATCTCGTCCATCTGGGTATCGAGCGATTGGAGCAGGGAGGAAATGGAGGAGGTTTGTGAGTCGTCCTCAGCGTAGGGGTGTAGGCCGAGTATGAGTCGTAGTGGGACGGTGTCTAATACGAACAACACGTCGCAGTCGGCGGAAAAAAGACGCACCGTGTCAATGCCCGTGGAGCGTATTTCCTTCAGATCCAATGCGATTGTCGACACGGGCTTGCACTCGCCGTCCTGAGTGTACGGACTATACGACACTGCCCACGGCAGCGGCATGGATTTGTGCTCCAGCGGGTCGCTGGGCAATGCTAGAAAGTTGTCTGTTTTGAGGAGGGGTGTTGTTGAAGATGCATGGTTGAAAGAGCGAAAGTAGAGCACGAGGATCAGGATCGTGGCGAGACCTACCAGGAACCGCGAGTTTGTGTGGTGGTTCTTTGGTTTCATTGTTTTGTAAAATAAAAAAGAGAGAATATCAGTTGGTATGTCAGTACATTGAATGGATGGGTGAGAGAGAAAGTGATGGTGGTGATGAATATTCAGAACCCCCTGAAAGTTTTTACAAGTCTCACCTGCGGATCGGCACGCGGGGTGGGCCATTCTGCCGAAGGGACCCAACACATCACATCATCACGTCAACGGGATTGGGAGAATGGGAGAAAGGAGGAGCTCCTGGCTTGTGTGTGTGAGAGAGAGAGAGAAATATGGTATATAGGAGTGTGTAGTATAATAAGGGGGTATGGGATTGAGAGAGTATAGGACCATTATTATTAATTCAGCCGGTGATGATGATGGTGTTAAACGAGATCTGCAGGGTTTCCTACAAGTTTTATGATCCCTAAACTTTGTCAAAATGTCTCTTAAACTTAGGCGAGAAGGAGTGTTTTTTCATGCCGGTTCCGGATTCTCAGAAGTTAATTTCCCCTCTCCCTGAACAAGCCGCACAACCCCCTGCGGCTATGGATCCGCATCTCAGATACCAAACTTCAGCTACCATATTGTGTGAAAATGCACCCTGCTGCTCGGAAATTCAACAAACAGATGCGCCGGTTCCTATCCAAGCACGAATTCGAAATCGGCAGCATCCACGAGCCCATCCACCATCTCGCACCCACCACAGCCATGGAAGTGTCCGAGCCCAAACGCATCGCCGACTCGACATGGCTCTGTAAACGTATTATCCAGCTCCACAACGTCCCAGTGCGTGTTCTAGAACGCTGGTTCACGCGGATGGACGAGTCTCGACACGGCAACTGCGAGACGATCTGGGCGCTGTACACCGCCGAGTCGAGGGCGTACTCCATGCTGACCCATTTACAGGGCACTGTGGTGCCGTACCACTACACTACAGTGCACCCTTGTACTGACAAGCTCACAACGCGCACGCCGGCCATGATGCTGGAGCAGCTGGATGAGAAAAACGGGTTTGTGACTTTACAGCAGTGGATGCGAGAGAATCAAGAGAGGAAGGAGGAGGTGTGTGTGAGGTCGTTTAAAGCGTTACAGATGATTCACTGTTCCGGGGTGTCGCATGGCAGTATAGACGGGACCAAAGTGCTGGTGCAGAGGTATACTCGGCAAGTGGTGTTTACAGGGTTTGAACAGAGTGTGGTGCTGGACGAGCAGTTTGATCGGGATGGAGAGATGGAGAGTGATGTGGAGGAGTTGGGACGTGTGTGGAAGGGGACCACTACAATTGTGTATGGGAGTTTGGAGAGTTTGGCAGGTAGTTGGTTTTGACCTTCAAGCTCTATGGAATTTATGGAGGTTGGGCGCTATACGTCATTTGACTCGCCCACTCCCCACTCTCCAAAATGAATCATCATGGTGCGTTTGGAAGAAGTATGTTAGTGGAAATACCAGGAGCAACTCTATCCTTCTTACAGCAATTGTCCGATAAGTCCGCTGCCATTCTTTTCTAGCATGGTCCATTTCAGATCCCCGTTCTAGAACATCTGACGTATCAGTATCTACATGATGTCTGCGCAGTCAATTCGAACTGTACCAGAGTGAACAGAAACGACGATCCTATTGTACCGTCTTATATTGAGCATGAGAGCTCTAGATGGCACTTTATTCTACATCCCTCAATTCACCACCACCAACTCCAACTTCCCACAAATCACACCACTTTTTTTCCTTCCCCCCACACACAAACACGCTCTCCGAAGATCGCGACAAATCTCCTCTGGACAATGCGGCGTATTGTTGCCTTCTCTCCAACAATGCGGGCGCGCGCGGTTGGTAAGGATGCACACGCATATTCATGCATTGTGCTGACCTAAGCACAATGCAACCATTTCAACTCCCTCTCTCCCTATTGTCTTTGAATTTTAGATTGCTATTGTAGAATGAACTATTGGAAATACTATTGATTATACAAGTACTCTCTAAGAAGACAAAGTCCTAGTGATATCAGTGATAAATGTCCATCCATAGAATACCATTATATTTCCATAATATGCACGCCCCTAAGGGTGGAGGCACTTCTAAAACCCTAGGGCTATTGTTGGAGGTCTTATATTTTGCGCATTTTTTAGTTGCTTTTGCGATTGTTTTAGGAGGCAGCAGAAAAAAAAAACTCTATATATCCTACCCACTCCGCCGCCCCCCTTTTTTTTTACTTTATGAAGACACTTAAAGTCCCATTGATACGGCAGTTGAGTAGTACAATGGTGGAGACAGTTTCCTCAGAGTCGCGTGGCATTAAGCGCAGTTCAGATACAGATACAGACAACCATACGGAAATACCTGGTATCGACTATACACGAGTCATATCCGATGAACGCGCTTTGAACTACGTTAATGGCAAGCTGCCCAAACCGGTCGACTTGTTGAAGAAGGCACTGGACGATACACGCACGCGGCGGTGCAGCATAGACCCGCAAAATGCGGTGGTGCATTGGTTCAAGACGGATTTGCGGGTGAGAGACAACCGCGCCTTGTCGCAGGCGTTCAAAGTTGCACAAGAGGCAAAGATTCCATTGGTGTGTTTGTACATTGTCAGCGCTGAAGATTGGGTGAGCCATGTTACCAGTAATTGTAGGATTGACTTTATCCTCCGGTCTCTGGAGGTGTTGCATGGCGATTTACAGAAATTGAACATTCCATTGGTTATTAAGAACTCGAATACGTCGAAGAATGTGCCGAATGTGTTGTTTGAGTTTGCGCAACAAGTCAGGAGCAGTACAATCTACGCGAACATTGAGTACGAGGTGGATGAATTACGACGCGACGCCCGAATCGTCAGAACCGGACTACAAAAGAACATCTCCGTCAACATGTGCCACGACACTTGTGTGGTCAATCCTACAGACCTGTTTACCAAAACGTCCGACAAGCCGTTTTCCGTGTTCACTCCCTTCTACAAGGCGTGGGTGGCGCACTTGTGCCAGCACCCACACAACCTCGACGAGGCGTCGCCGCCACTGACCAAACTCCACAAACACGACGACACGATTGACCACCTTTTCCAAGAATTCAAACGGCCAGATATCCCCGCAGAGCTGCAGGTGACGAACCCTGAACACTGGGAAAAATTGTGGCCCGCGGGCGAGCACGAAGCTCGCAGTCGTCTACGCAAGTACATTGACCACAAGGTCACTGGGTACAAGCGCGACAGGGACCACCCTGCACTAGACGCAACGTCATCTTTATCCGTGTACATTGCCTCTGGCAACCTGGCGGCCCGCACCGCGGTGCGTGCGGCGATTGGGTTTGAGAACTCGTCTTCAAACCACGGCGCGCTGCGGTCGGCCATGGACATGAACTCGTCGGGCGCCGCCAACTGGACGAGCGAGATTGCATGGCGGGATTTTTATCGAAACATTCTCGTCAACTTCCCGTACGTGTGCATGAACAAGCCGTTCAAGCTCAAGACGGGCCAGATCAAGTGGTCCGCCAGCCGCGACGATTTCGACAGGTGGGCCCAGGGCAAGACTGGGTTCCCGATAGTCGACGCATCGATGCGACAACTGTTGGAAACCGGGTACATGCACAACCGCGGCCGCATGATTGTGGCGAGCTTTCTGACCAAGCATTTGTTGATTGACTGGCGATGGGGCGAGCATTTCTTCATGAAGCATTTGATTGACGGGGACTTTAGCTCGAACAACGGCGGATGGGGGTTCTCGTCCAGCTGCGGCGTCGACGCACAGCCGTATTTCCGCATCTTCAACCCGTACCGCCAGTCGGAGCGGTTTGACGCGGACGGCAAGTTTATCAAGAGGTGGGTGCCTGAATTGGCGCATATGAGCCATGCTGATATCCATGACCCGTACGGCGGCAAGGGCAATGGCGGTGCAGAGGCGAAGAAGAATGGGTACCCCAAGCCGATGGTGAACCATCAAAAGGCTCGCCAGATTGCATTGGACACGTTTAAGAATGCACAGTGATGTATATGTTTGATTAATTTGATTAATGACTGGGTTAACTTTTAATACTATTGGGGATTTTTTTTTTTTGATATGGCACTTTTGAGAATCCTTGGGGGTAATTAATGTCTTTGGATATTCAATTACTGGGGGAATACAAGAATTTTTGCTTTTAGTATGGCTGGATCGGGAAACGATCCATCTCCACCGTGCGGCTCTGGAGTCACTTTGTAGTTTGCCAACAACCTGGTGAGCCAATGGCACTTTTTTAATGACCAACTACTAGAACGATGTATTCAATTAGGACAACAAACAACTTGGTGATACGCTAATTACTGGGAACAAAACACTTGTTCCTATTACTCGGGAATATTCCATCCCCATCCCCATCGTGCGGCTTTGAATGCTCTACAGTTGCCACAAACAGGTGCACCTGAGAATCAAACCTTATTTCCAAATTTCAACAAAATTTCAACGAAATTTCAAGCCCGTCTTAATCCATCATCCGTCAGTATTGTTATCCCACCACAATGACCGAACACACATGCGCCAAGCGCATGTACCTGACCTCCGACGAGTTTACCCTCCTCAACATACTGCGCCATTCCCCGTCGTCCAAACACGGCCGCTGTTTCCAAACCTCGCACGTTGTATGGAACAAGCACAAGTTGCAGTGCGTTCTCAAGGAGTACACCGCCCACGACCCACGCAGCGTGGTGAGGATGCGCCGCGAGTTGGATGCGTATAGGCGGTCAGCAATGCTGCCCCCCGACGAGCGCAAACGAGTTGCGCGATTACTTGCATTCGGCGCCCTGGATTTGGACCTGGATTTGGATCTGGACGACCCGACCACCAACGCGCGGCTGTTCACGCTGGTAGAGTACGTCCCCGACGACGCGAACGAACCGGTGCATGTGGAGAACGAGCTTGCGAGAATTGAAAACGCACTCACGGTCGTCGGGGTGCGCTGGAACCACGGCAATTACAAGGTGCAAAGAGACGACAGTGGGGTGTTTGTCAAGATACTAGACTTTGACCACGCCACGCTGGTGGACCTGCCGGTGGATACCATAAAGCTGTGATTACGAATATTTGATACGAATAGAATATTTTCATAGAATAATGCAACTAATTATTAATTGGGGTATCAACAAAAACTAACCCAAGGTGGTCTGCGACTTGCTGGTGGTCAAGCCGCCGCTGCTTTTGGTCCCGCCCAGCGAACAGTGAGGATTCTCGATCGAATGCACCGACGGGGTCTTGGAACTCTGGCCTGACCTCGGGGACTTGGCGATAAATTCGGGCTGGATCGTAGTAGAGTGGATTCCATGCCCAGACAAGCACGCATTGATCTTTTGCGCAAGTTGCATAAACTCGTCCTCGTCCAGCGACACCTGCACATGCAGTGTGGCAATGTAGAGATCCTCCTTCAAAATCCAGATATGCAACGAGTGCACGTCCTCAACGCCCGGCAAGGACGCCAAGTCGTCCTTCACCTCGTCAGCATCCACAGACTGCGGCACGCCTTGAAGCAAAATAGACGACGCTCGTCGACATAGAGGCAACGCCGAGGAGAAAATGATGATGGTAATCACAAGCGAAATCACCGGATCCATATAGTACTTCCACGAGTAGTCTGTCTTCCAGATAAACAGCGCAGTCGCAATCACACCCACATTGCCCAACGCATCGCCCAACACGTGCAAAAACACGCCGTGCATGTTGAGCGACTTTTGGTGCCCTTGAGCAAGCTTTGGTCTCGCGTGGTAATGGTTGGCATGGGTCTGACTGCCAGTAGACGGCGACCGAGGTCGAACATTGTTGCAATCGTGGTTATCTGTGTATGAAGAGTGCTCCTCCAACAATCGAGTACGCTCACTCACTTCCAGCTGTCGTTCCGGCAACGCATCCACCACTCGGCCATTATCCTCATGAATCGTATCCGAGTGACCGTGACTGTGACCGTGCGAATGCCCTTCCTCCTCCTCTTCATCACCACCACCAGCACCATGAGAATGGCCATGCTCGTGGAACAGTACCAGCCCCACGATATTCGATACCAAACCGGCAGATCCCACAGCAAGAATGAGCACCGGGTTGGTAATCACCTGCGGCTCGACAAACCGTTGAATGGCCTCCAGGAAAATGGACATGCACAACGCCACCAAAAACACCCCATTAATCAACGCACCCAAAATCTCCGCCCGCTGCCACCCATATGTGTACTTGGAGTCGACGCCCCGGCTCTTGGCCACCCGCACCGCCCACAGCGCCACCAGCAGCGAGAAAATGTCGTTCAGCATGTGGAACGAGTCGGCCACCAGCGCCAGCGAGTGCACCGCGTACCCGACGATGATCTCCAGGAAGAAGAACACCGTGTCAATGACCAACAACGAGATGATCCTGAGCTCCCGTCCTTTCATCATGTTTTAGAGTATTAAAGAGTGTGATGTGCTCGGTGTGGGTGTGGGAAGTCAAAAAGGTTTTTTTTTATTTTGGTCCCAGTGCGCGGAGGAGAGACTGCCTTGTCTGACTTTTGACGCCGTATTGGAAGTGTGTGGGCAGTAGCAGTAGCAGTAGGCGAATATTGAAAATTTTCTACAATATTTTGCTTTGAAAACATGTTTATATCCGTAGTGAATCTATGATACATTTATGCTAGTACCCAGATCCAGATCAAAAGGCTGAATCATCCAAGTATGCAAGTCTTCCTTGGCACACATCTCGGCAATTTGCCCGGGGGTTCTAAGTGTAAGGAACCACCTTGGTTTGATTACTTGAAGTAGTCAGTGGAAGATAAATATCATTGAAGACTGTCGAGTGCCCAATGACAATGAGTGGGGAGAATATGTACATCCCTCGCCATATTCGATACTTGAAGGGTAAATTATCCTTGAAATCATAGCCAGGCTGGACAAATAGAGCTTATAATAGGCTACAATTTAGAGGCATCCGGATTCTCATCTGAGTGTTCCTTGTGCGGCGCTGTCATAGTAACATGGACAGTAGATATGTGACCGATCCCAAACTCCAATACATCGCAAGAATTTGCCACAGAAATAATGACCATAAAAATATTCCAGTCATTTT
Source organism: Blastobotrys petasosporus (assembly GCA_030580095.1). Lineage (NCBI taxonomy): Eukaryota > Fungi > Ascomycota > Dipodascomycetes > Dipodascales > Trichomonascaceae > Blastobotrys > Blastobotrys petasosporus. The sequence continues at coordinate 41,579 of JAKTSG010000016.1, forward strand.
TGAAGATTCAAAGTGTCAGAGGCTTACAGTGCAGATGCGCATGGGAAAAGCCCCTCCCGCAGCAACCGCACGGCGTGCGGCGCGCCCCGGGGAGATGAGACACTGCACTGCTACCAAGTGTAAACTTTAAAACTTTGATTGAAAACCCTTACCTTGAAAATAAAGCCTCTCAAAATAATCTTCTACAAGTAGTAGTAAACTCTCGGGACTGTCTCTGGGCGGCCCCAACCTTACTTGTGAGGGGGAGAGAAACTGGCAATATGGGGTCGCCCCGTTAGCGACATTAAGCTGTGAACCTCAAATTCTCTAAACCTTCACATTGTTGTTGTCTAGAATAAGCTTGATATTGTCTAGAATAGAGCTGCACCAGCTTCAGCTCCGCAGCCAGAAATTTAGTAGTCTCTTCGCACTATTCCTAGAATCCCATGACCCATTTTGGTCGATCTTCCCTTGAAATCGTCTCATCAACTCGTCAGCATTGACATGAATACATAGATAAATATCATGCTACATAAATAAATCCAATAGTTAGTTCTTGAAACCCCTAGGAATCCGTCTTTTGTCGCTTGGCCCGCCGCCCGGGACGGCCAGGGCCGCGGGTGGCCTTGACAGCCACTGCCGGCGTGGGCTTCAACAACTTGTTCATCGCCTTGCGCGCAATCTCCAGCTCCTTCCACCTCACACGCAGCTTCGACAACTCGGTAGATATGCCGTCTGCCGTCTCGCGCCATTCGTCGTCCTGGTCCAGCCGGAACTCCCTAAGGCGCTCAATGTCGCGGCGCATCGCTTCAACGTCGACCAGTTTTTCAACATAATACGTATCCGAGACTGGAGAATTCTGGGTGTGTCCGTTGGATGATGATTGAATTAGACTGTCTGCGATGTGTGCAGTGGGTTCCGGTGTGGCCACCAGCGAATCAGGCTGTTCCTGGACAGTTTTGCTCATGTCTTGATTTTCCACAATAAAATTCAGGTGTATGTTTTTTTTTTTCCAAGACTCCCACAGTTACAAAATCCCAGTAAGTGAATAAAAGAGTCCGATGGATTTACTGGAAATCAAAAATCTTTCCAAGTAACTTGAGAATGGTGGAATTTGTGTTTTGGTCCTGTGGAGGGTTTTTGGTAAGGGAGATTAGGCATTTTTCTGCACGCACTTTTTTAGGGCCCTTGGGATGAAGGATGAGGTAAGCGTGGTAGTGGGTGATTAGGTCAGCAGAGATTTTTGGCGGGATTTTTTTTAGCGTGAAATTATAGTACAAACTAATATCGAAACGGACTAATATGATGTATTATTCTTGTTCATGAAGTTATGTCCGCATTGTTTGTATTGAAGGGTTTGAGTGGGCTTGGAGTACAGAGCAGCTAGTGTTGCATCACTTGAAGGTTCATGCGACTAAGAGGCATTTTCCTGCACTGTATATAGAGAATCAGTCTTTTCTATCTTCCGGGCTATGCTCGTTCATATGATCTCTATCGTCCTCTGGGAATTGTACTAATTGATGCATAAGTTGCAGCCCTAGAGGGTAGGTATATATCGATATATCCATGCCCTGCACACCTACCCATACCAATCTTCACCACTTTGGGAAACAACCGGAATCTTTATATTCCGATTGAGAGTGGAGTAGTAGTATCCATTCGATCCAAAACCACAGTCCAGTATGATGATTAATCCCGATCACAATCCCCAGAAATGTACGCTGCATGCACGATTTCTGCTTGCCGGGGGGAGGCAGGTGCAGCAAGACATGAGATAATGTACAGTACGGCGCGGCATATTCATATTGAGCCGGATCTGAAAACAATTGCTTAAAAAAACCGGCGTACAAAATTCTTATTCTAAAAGTTATTACAAATCTATGCGTGGTCGCCTTGCTCCTGCTGGTTCCATGCCATTGTCTAGTTGTACATCGTGGGTAATTCTCGTACCCATGCCGTAGACCGTCTCGGGGCCCGTGTAGCCGTCTACGTACAGAAACGTCACTAAAACGCCCCTGACGTGGTTGGAAATCAAACACTCTGTTGTAGCTCGTCGTATGTCCGTGTCGTTAGTCGTATAAGCACATGGATGAACGCGGTGTTGATGTAGTAACCCTCATACACCCCGACGTAGGTTAAACATTCCAATTCGTCCTAGGCACAACGACCTTGGCCGCTGACACGGCTAGTATTGTGAATGATAACGCTAGTACTGTCTTCATCTGATGGAGCAGATGGAGAGTCACATTTCAACTAAATTTCAACTAAGCAGTAAAGGAAATCAATTTAAGCCCCATCGCAGATCCTCCCACGCCGTTTATCGATTTCTCCCAAACGGCGCAGCGCGGGTCTTAAAATGCTTAAAATTTCCACACTCAAACCCCCCTCCCACTCACAGCCCCTCCCCGCCGCCCCGCTTAAGCAGCTTTCTGTAGCACTGCCAGGCCAAGAGCTGCACCTCTCCGCTTTTTTCTCTCTCGCCCCCAGAGAGCCGTTCGTATACTTTCTGTCCTTCATACTGTATCACCCTTCTGCGGACGTTTCTACTTGTCTCTCGCTACTGCAATCGGGATTATATATACATATCGACTCCAGAAGGCGAGCCAAGATCTTCACAATCTCCAGAGATCTCTCGACCATCTCCTCTGAAAGTCTCCGGTTGCGACTCCAGCCCCCCCTAACTCCGTTTCTCGACTAAGTCTACTTGAAGGAGCATGGCAACCATGAAGAAGAATTCCAAAAGACTGGTCTATGTCCTGTCGACGAACAACTCCAACTCGGGCCACTCGCTCGGAGTCAATGCCACAGCAGTAGACCCGACTCCGCCATCGTTCCTGCCCGACACCACAGGTATACTTTACTCGGCTGGACGGGACGGCATTATCCATTCATGGGCTCTTGAGAATGCAGACGTTACTACAGACTACGACACCCCGCAACTGAGCTACAAGCCGCTTCCAGTGCTCGACGAAAAAGCCGAAAAACGGTCCAAGAAGAAGAACCATGGCGCAACTCACCCTTTACAGAAACAGCAAATCCACACAAACTGGGTAAACGACATCCTTCTAACCGACAACTATAAAAAAGGTACGTTTTTTTGAGTCGTCCAATCTAACAATGTAGTTGCATCTTGCTCGTCGGACTTGACGGTCAAGCTTTGGGACCCGCACACCAACAGCCAGACCCTAGTCGGGCAGCACCAAGACTATGTCAAGTGCCTCGCTACCCCCGCAGTCGACACAGACTGGATCGCATCGGGCGGCCTCGATAGGAAAATTATCGGCTGGGACCTGGCACAGGGCAAGGGTCAAAAGTTCTCCATCAACGCTACCGAGTCGGACGACCCCAAGGCGTCCATCTACGCGCTCTCGGTCAACCGCGAGGGACTCGTCGCAGCTGGTGGGCCAGAATCCGTGGTGCGACTCTACGATTCACGAACCGCCAAACAAGTGGTCAAGTTTGTCGGCCACACTGATAATATCCGGTCGGTGCTGGTGAGCAGCGACGGCCAGTGGGTGCTCAGTGGGTCGAGTGACTCGACCGTCAAGCTGTGGTCTGTGACTGCATCGAGGTTGCTCCATACTTTTGATATGCATGATGATTCCGTGTGGTCATTGTTCTCCAAACATGACACATTGGATGTGTTTTACTCGGCAGACAGATCGGGTTTGGTCTGCAAGACCGATCTTCGGGCATGCGGCTCCAAGGCCGAAGTCGACAATGGCATTTGCACAGTGGTTTGTAACGAGCACCAGGGTGTATCCAAGATCATTGCGCAGGGCGAGTATCTATGGACCTCAACGTCCAACTCGTGCATCCATCGATGGTCCAACGTCGACACTACCCCGTATGCTTACTACAAGAGCAGCAAGCCTGCCAAGACGGCAAGCAAGAGCAAACTCACAGACTTGATTAATGAAAGTCAACCCCCTCAGACAACTGAAATCCCACAACCACAAGCACCACCACCACCACAGCATGCGGATACCGATCCAGAATCACTCACCAGTGCTGCCGACTCGTCCTCTGCATCTGATAGCAGTGATGACGAAGAATCCAGCTCGCTTGTCAACGTGCATTTCGTCAACTTGGAAGGCGGGCCGTCGCTCGACTTTTTGAGTGAAAAGGACAAGAATCTCAACGTTCGAATTTACAATGAAGATGGCAACTACGCATTGGACGACCCGGACACGGCCAATGTAAATGTCACGCCATGGAATAGAAACGCGGTAGAGACACTCGAGGGGCATATTGGATTGATCAAGCATAGACTTTTGACAGACAAGCGGCGGGTGCTGGTGCTGGATACCTCTGGTGAGATCAAGCTATGGGACATTATGCGGTGCACAGTTCTGCAGAGCTTTGGCTCGGGTCAAGATATCGACGACTTGGCTGACCAGTTGAATGCCCTGGACATCAAGACGGGCTCTATTTCGAATTGGTGCCAAGTGGCAGTGCGATCTGGCGAACTTTACGTGTCTCTTGAAGAGCACACGGCGTTCGATGCAGAGGTCTATGCCGACGAGCAAGACGACTTGAAAGACAAACTACCATTCAAGGAAGACCATCGAATTAATCTCGGCAGATGGATGACCAAGAGCTTGCTCAACAACCTGATAGAGTACGAAGTGAAAAAGGACCGAGAGACACGACTCCAGGGCCGTGAATCATCGGCTGCGTCGGTCGTTTCGGCGTCGGACACTTCCAACCGCAGCAAGCGTACCGACGACTCGAACAGCGATGGCATTCAAAAAGTGGCTGTCCCCGTCGCGGCAGAAGAGCCAGCAAAGGAGTCGCAAGCGCCTCAAAAGACCAAATTCATGGGCCGTCTACGAGGCTTTGCCAAGGGTCCAAAGAAGGAAAAGGAAAAGCCCGCAGCGTCTGCTGCTGGAACGACTGCTTCCTCGACTACTACAGTCTCAGCTAGCAAAGAGCCACCCAAGCCAGAGCACAGCATGGCTGAGATTCTACAAGAGCTTATTTCAAAGGTTGCACCAAACGCTCACTCTGCATTCAGTCCTCCTCCAGCTGAGGACGCACCACCGCTCGAGATCCCCGCAGGAATCAAGATCATGCTAAGTGAGCAAAGCGCCACTGCCGGCGGCACCATGGACTTGTATCGAGGCACCGTCGGCACTGTCGGCGACGACGCGGCGGCGTTTGAGAAGGTTGCGCCGGAATGGCTCGCCAATGTCATCTTCAAGAACGAGCTCCCTGTCAAGGAAGGCGCCAAAGTGGGCTTCACTCTGCAGCCGCTGGACGACAAGCAGCCGCCACTTTCTTCTGCTGCAGTGAATTTGCGCCTGACGGCTTACCAAATGCTGCGAGCTAGGAAAGTGCTGATTTATCTTCTGGACAAGCTTGAATCGAGGACAAACTCGGAGGGCAATCCATACAATGCATCGGACTTTGACCTGTTCTGCCAGGGCCAGCCAATCACTGCTGAAATGACGCTGGTGTCGATTCGAACAAAGATATGGCGATCTGGAGGAGACGTTATTATCAAGTACCGACTCAAGCAGTAGTTTTATTTTTCTATCCTCTTCTCTTCTCTTTTATTTTTTTAATCATGTAATGTGTGTAACGGACTTGAAATTTTTAGAACATCTCAATACTCTCCTATCAAAAATCAGCCGCATGGGGCTGATATTTTGAAATTTTCGAATTTTTCGCGCGCGACATTTTGATCAACTTTTTCGACCCGCACACACCAAAATCCATCAAGAAAATCTCTAAACACAATGGATGAAGAAAGAGAAGCAACGAGGCTATGGCGTGCGTTCCGTACCGTCAAAGAGCTAGTGCGAGATCGGGTGCGTTAAAAAATAACTAACTGCAAGGGCTAACCAAACCAGGGATACAACATTGCTCAACGAGAGGTTGATATAACACTGGACGAGTTCCGGTCAGCGTACTGCGACTCGTCGAACCGTGCGCAGCGATCGATGATGTCGTTCCAAGCGACGCCTACGGCCGAGTCGATGGAGAAATTCCCCGAGCTAGGGTCACTCTGGGTGGAGTTTTGCCCCGAGGAGAGCGTCGGCGTCAAGACGATGCGGACGTTCTGCCTCCACATTTCGGAAAAAAGCTTTTCTACCGGTCTGTTTATATACCAGAAGTCCGTCACGTCTGCCGCGGCCAAGCTGATTCCGACCGTGGCGCCTGCGGTCATTGAGACGTTTGAAGAGGCCGACCTGATCGTCAACATCACCAAGCATAAGCTCGTACCCAAGCATATCCGCCTCAGCGACCCGGAGAAGAGGGAGCTGCTGGAGCGGTACAGGCTCAAGGAGAGCCAGCTTCCGCGGATCTTGAAGGACGACCCAATGGCCAAGTACCTGGGGTTGAAGCGGGGACAGGTGGTGAAGATTATTCGGCGCAGCGAAACAAGTGGCCGGTATGCCAGTTACCGAATTTGTTTGTAATTTAAATTTTGACGTTTTTATTGAATTATTAGTTCTAGAAGTGTCTTGTGGCAGTGCGCCGCTCAGGAAGTGTGGGTGTGCGGCTCGAATATCATGGTACCGAGCTTTCCCCATTATAGCGCAGAACAGATGAGCGCACTTTAAGGAAAGAGAAGAGACGAATAGTGGTCAAAATTCATAGCGTAGTAATGAAGTGCCAATGGTATCTAACGGTGGTATGTATCAAGTAGGGACCTGATAGGATCTATCTATCTAAATTGGGGATCTGACGATGGTATGTGGGAAGCTGATATGAACAAGTACGTTCCAATTCATTGTTCACATTCGCTTAGCTCTTAAAGTGGGTGAAATGTCCGACTCAAAGTCAAAGTGGATGGTGGTGGTCTAATTGTGTCCCTGGCGTTTCACCATACGGGCTTTGGACATGCCCGAAAGAACTCGGGATATTAGCAGTACACGTAGACTCATAATATGCGCATTGTACAATTAATTTGATTAAAATTAGAAACAGGGAGATTTGCTGGAGTCCTGGTTCCTGTGCAGCCTGAGGGGTTGGGACGGGCGTGGCTGGCTGTGTTTCACTAGAGAACACTGGATACGAAGCTATATTGCGCGTTATGAAAACAATTTCAGAGAGTTCCCAATTAGAGTGACTGTTAAAAGGTGCTACTGAATATGAATAGTTCTAGCAAATACCTTGTACAATGTTCCAGCAACTCCCATGAACAATGGTCTTTCGATCCTCGTCTCTCAGTAGCCCTCTCGTTCAAGACCCCCAAAATGCCAGGGATGATCCGCGATCCACGGGCGATTGTATCATACACGTTGCGAATGCATCGGGTGTATCAGAGTAGTGTGCGGGCTGGGTACCCCTGTTGTCTACCCGCCACTGATATTCCTCATCTCGCCTCACTGCGGCGCAATGCTGCTCAATTTTTTAGACTGCTCTTATTTGCCGCTAGTTGGTACTAGTCGATACTAGAATCTATAATCTATAATCTATAAGGATCCGGATAGGATACCAGTTGGCGACATTTGCTAATTTAGCTTGTCCATAGCTTTTAGAACATGCGAGCCGCACTGACTCACATTTTGATGGTTCCTGCAGGATTGTACCGGCGGTATCAGGATAAATCTTTCATTGAGAGTAAACTGCGCAAAAATACCTAGAATCTCGAGATCACAAAAATCCAAGTGGCCGGGTAGAGCATGAAAAAATGTTCCATTTCACCTGCGTGGTTGGCTGGCTGGCTGGGCAAAAGTGCGGTGGCTGGCATTCTTGGTCGCTTACTCATGCCAGCGAAATAATCACCTGCACAACCACGCTATGAACCGGCCGCTCTAAATAAAATAGTGTTGCTAAAGTTCATGCGCGTGTATATCGGATCTCAACACGCGACGGATAAGCGACGATGGGGCGTGTTGGATAAAACCCGCCATTTCTTATTTTTAGTGCAGGCCACCTTTGATATAAGAGACGCACAGTCCGCCATCCCGAATTCCTGATCCCTAAAGTCTTTTCGACAGACAAAAAAAACTAATTCGACAAGTCAGAATCCATGGCCGTCAACGTAATCCTACCGTTCAAGAAGCTCAAGTCGCTGACCAGCATCAACCTGTTTGTGCTGGCGGTGCGACTGGTGCAGTTCTTCTTCGCCGGTATGGAGGTCGGTCTGATGGCGTTCTACATCCAGCAAGAGCTGGCATCTGGTGAGAAGGCGTCGTCGCCGTATGTTTTCCTGCTGGTTGCGTCCATCATCACATTGTTCACCCAGTTCATCTACTGCTTTGAGTTCTACCACGAGTTCATCTGGCTGTGGGACCTGCTGGTCGGTTCGGGATACATGCTCAGCTTCTTCTGGATGCTCAACTTTGTGTCACCGCTGCCATGTGGCTGGGGCTCGTTCAACCCGTTCGGCTCTGACCACTGTGGCCAGACTCGGGCTATTTTGGTCATCCAGATTGTGCTTGCGGTGCTGTGGTTCTTCACAGCTGCGCTCGGTGCAGTTAACCTCTTCTTGCGACGAAGAAAGGCTAGATTGGTCGAAATGGACGTCTAAAACGACCTTCAGATCTCCATACATGCATAACTCCCCCTGCATTTTGCATATTACTCTTGGATGAACCTCCTAGACTCTTTGGTCTTATCCTCGATACTAAACCTCCTAAAAATTTTATTTTATTTGCTATCGCTCCGGCGATATGGTTACGCCCCCAACTCATGATGTTCCTCATCCTCATGCCCCATGTCACTCATTTCACGAATTGTTACGGATCTCATACTTTTTTTTGTACATTTATTTCGATAATCTAGAACTAATAGACTTTTAACGGTCTCATTCATTCAAGTCTCCCGCACATTACAGCGTCTTGAGGGCCCTGTGTCCAGGTCACATCCTTAATTCGTACCGTACTTGGTGGCGATACCTCGACTCCCTCACTACCGAGATATGTGCCTCCTACTGTGACAACAAGCGAGTCGACGATTTCAGGTTTGGTCAGCAACTCGTTGATCACTGAGGCTCCTCCTTCGACCATTACAGACTTGATTCCTCTCTCTCTCAGCTCTTTGAGTATTTTATCCCATTCGAACCGCCCAATTGACTCAATTTCAATCAATTCCCCTCCGATCTCCTCTAACACCTTCCTCCTTACGTCATCCACTGCTACTCCACTCCGTACAATGATCCAAGGCGCTAGTCCGTCGTTGCTACGGGCCAGTGCGAACATCTTACTGGCGGCAGTGAACTGCCAGCGCAGGTCCGGGTCCACAACGACAGGCCGAATGTGATGAACCGACGATTGAACAACACCGCGAGCGTTCAGTTTCGGGTCGTCTGCGATCACGGTGCCTGCGCCGACCAGCAGAGCGTCGTGGCGTTGCCGGATCAGGTGTGTCATATGTTTAGTCTCCAGCGACGAAATCACGGTACGCTCACCAGCACGCGCAGCGATGCGTGAGTCTAACGAAGCAGCATATGTGAGTGTAACGAACGGTCGGTCTTGATTTACTTGGGGTGTTGGTAGGAACGGCTCGATGGCGGTGGAGAGCCGCTCGATGAAGTCGTTGTTCATGACGAAATGCGGTGGAGGGTTTGTGAGGAGCTATTCAGACAAGAACAGTGCGCAATTCGATATATATCACTTAATACCTCCAAACATGTGCAATATTCCAAATTTGGTCCAAAATTGCCCTGGGGTGAACTCAAAGCTCTTGGTGGGCCTCGAGTACCTCCAGATCGCGGTCCCAACCGCCTACACTTCTGCACTTTCCACACACTACTAAGCACCCATCACAACGCCACTCACCACACACATACACAAACACAATGAGTGAACCAATTGAGCATAGATTCAACCCGTACGACGATAACGGAGGCACGGTGGTCGGCATTGCAGGCAAGGACTTTTGCATCCTGGCCGGCGACACGCGACACTCGTCGGGCTACTCGATCAACTCGCGGTTCGAGCCACGGGTGTTTGAGCTGCCGGACCAGATTGCATTCTCCGCCACGGGCTTCCAGGCCGACGCCTCTGCATTGAAGCGGTCGCTGGGTGCACAGATCGAGTGGTACCATCACAACCACAACAAGCCGCTCAAGATCCAGAGCTTTGCGCGCCTGGTGCAGCAGCAGCTGTATCGTAAGCGGTTCTTCCCGTTCTACGTCTCGACCATCATTGCCGGGCTTGACGACGAGGGCCAAGGCGCGCTGTACTCGTACGACCCTGTCGGAAGTTATGAGCGGGAACAGACCAGGGTGGCCGGCTCGGCGGCGAGTCTGATCATGCCGTTCCTCGATAACCAGGTCAACTTCAAAAACATGTACATTGACAACGCCGACGGGACAAAGTCAAAGAAGCCCGTGGTGCCACTAGAGCTTGATGTCGCGCTCAAACTCGTCAAGGATGCGTTTACAAGTGCTACAGAGCGACAGATCTATGTCGGTGACCAGCTGCAAATCACCTTGATCACAAAGGACGGCATCAAGACCGAGTTCTACCCTCTTAAACGAGACTAAAGTGTTTGTAAATTTTTTTTTATTTTAGCTCTAATACGACCATTGAAGAGAATAAATAACCAAATCTACTGAGGAAGTTCAAACTTCTGGCCCTTCATCACTTTGGTATAGTAAACATAGAAAAAGTCCGAGTACAATACCGTCTGCACCAGCCCTGCCAACACAGAAACATAGTCAGTGTCCAGGTTGAACAACCACTTGTAGAGCCAATTGAGCACATAGAGTCCTCGATAAATACCCAATGCGAAAATGTAGTGCACCGTCAGCGACTCAGCCTCACCGGTCCGCTGCAGCATGAACAGCTGCGGCAAGATCGCGACAGACTCCAGCCAGATACTAAACGCCCATATGATTTCCGTGATCGAGAACTTGAGATTGAGTATTAGACCCATCACCGACGCAAACGCCAACAGGTACTCCACCTTGAACGTGTCAATGCTGGGGTTGTTTGTCGGGTTGTACTTGTACTTCATCAAATAGAGAATGTAGATGGACGTTCCAATGTACAGAAACTTCATGATCGTGTTGTAGATTTTCCATTCGCTGTAGAACAGGTCCAGGTATCTTGTGAGGTACACCAGCACGTAGATGGCTTGCGTCTTGAACGATATACCCGCGACCGATTTGCTCTGCCGGATCTTGGATATGAGCAGGTAGAAGCTGACCACATGGGCTGCATCGCCTAAAAGTGTTAGTTGACGTTTTTTCTCAGTATACCGTACCAGCTAGTCGAAAGATGTTGTACATGGTCGTTATGAGGAATCGGTTAATAAAGTGAAAAGGCGTGTATAACGGAAAGCAATAAGAGAACAGCACATTAGTTTGTGCGGGCGCGCGTCAGACACGCGTAAGCTTTTGGGTCTAGGAAAGTGCGAAGAGAGCCATTTTGACAGCTGTGGTTTCTGGCAATTGAATTGAATAAATATATTGGCTTCAGAGCCTTAGTATGTACATGAGAATATTAGACTTTGGCAATCACTGCGTCATAGATATCAGTGGCATGGATGAAGGGTCTGTGAGACAAGTGTTTCATGAGTCCTAAGGATTTCAAGTAGGTTTTCTCATGAATCCTGGAGTCTTGGTTAAAAGTGTTTGAATTATACTCAATTCGCGTCCCTTGAGTAGAAGTCCACCGGTAGAATGCTCATTCGGGTCGCAGTATCCCGGATTCCGAAAATTCGGCCATATAGAGCCCAACGGTGCCTCCCCACCAGGAACTGCTTCCAGAAGCTAAGATCAAGTCCTTGGTTTTTTTACCGGTCGGCTTGTATCTTCATCCCTCAATGACTTGTACTTTGTTCTGCCCTTCAACCCTAGGTTGCCACGTACCTGCATAACCTCCGGAAGCAGACGTTTATCCACGTAATCGTCCTCATTTCGAGCAGACAAGACGTCTCGACTTTCGAGTTCACCAGCAGCTCCGCTATAGAATGCTCCCTTGTGGTAATACTTTTGCATGAACGCCACTTTCGGCCCGTTCGCTTTCTTGTCTTCCTGCTCTGCGAGGCGGTCTGCATCTTCCTTCGCCAACTCTGCATCCGTCAACCCTCTTCGTCTTTCTAACTCTTCGTATTCCTTCTCGCGCTCTTCGAGCTTTTGTCTCTCCCGTTGTAGTCGTTTCAGCTCGCGAATCTTCCAAGCCGCATACTCCGCCGCAGGGTCCAGGTCGTCAGTGTCATCAATGGCCAAGATATCCTCGTCAGTTTTCGATGCGAAACGGTCGACTTTAGCTGCTTCCTCGTGGCGCACATGCTGTTGGATCCTCCGCAGCGTTTCATCATGACGTGTCGCCGTATTGTCCTGCTCCTCTTTCGCTTTGCTGATTTGTTTTTTCTTTGAAACAAACTTCAAGTTTCGCGGTCGTTCGTCTTCCGATTCAGAGCTTTCTTCCGACTCATCGTCTGATTCCCCGGACTCTTCGTCGTCGTTGCTCTGTTGCACCTCTGTTGTGACAATCTCTTCCGCTGCTGGTCCCTTGTAGAAGTCCTTTTTCGGCGGCACTTGACTAGCTGCATGTTTAGCTTCAACAGGGCGTTCTTTGTTCTTCTCTTCTTGAGGTTGGGCCTTCAACGAAGGTTTGATTTCCCGGGCTGGCTTCACATCGGGGTCCTCTGCGTTCTCATGCTCCACATTCTGTTCATCTGCAATCTCGACTTTGAGCGACCCTTTATCGTCTACGTCTTCTTCAGCATCATCAGAAAAGTCCTCTGACTCGGAGCTTTCATATGTTTCGGCATGCTGGGACACGAAATGGCGCGTTCGTGTAGGTCGAGCAGCAGGCTGCCGTCGGCTCATTTGTGAGTGTGGAAGATTAGTCGTCGGGTCTCAGAAAACGGAGGTTTGTATTAAATCTTTCATCCAAGCACTCCAACAATCTATATCTCTGGAAGATTTCACCATTTAATCAAGAATTTCTTCAGCTGCCAATATTATTATAGTTTCAATAGAAAATTGATCACATTTGTTGTGGAATATTCCAGAGGTGCGGCTGATCTTCCTTTAGAACTTGACGCAAATAAAACAATAAAATACCCTTTAATAATCTCAAAATATAAATTTATGTGCAACTGTAGTATAAATACATATTACAAAGTGCTTGGACAAAAATAACCCAAAGAAAAAAATGGCTTAACGTCGCACAGATGGAGTCCGGCAGCCGGTACTAAAGTACTGCCGATAGCCTGGCTTCTCCCCCTTCATCAACGCCAATGTCTCGAGCATCATATTAACAGCCAACGCTTCTGGGCTCATTCGACTGGTGGATTGGCCAGATGGAGTGTCGTCGCAGCATATAGTTCGTAGAATATTGCAGCATCCCTGTCTCACTTCACGGATGAACCCATTGGCATCACCAGACGACGCATTGAAACTTTGCACTTTTCGAGACAAGTCGTTGTAGTCGTCAATGGCAACCTCTACAGAAAGCGTGACAAGCTCGAGATTGACCTGGGTCCAAGTCTCCATAAGCGCATAGAGTCGCTTGTAATATCCAGCAATGATTGTCTTGTCACCTCCATTCGAGGCCATCGCACCGGGCACCGTGTTCCGGAACGACGTGTCAAGCTGAAGCATCTTGTTCCAAAGATCAGTTCGTCGGCTCTTTTGACAAACTCGGACCAACTCATCGGAAAACCGCCTATTCTTGGTGTTCTGATCGGTGATGGCATAAATGTGGTGCATCAACTCCCGGTGGTAGTTCTCAAAAAATGGGTCCGAGGTGTTCAACACTGGCGGAAGAGAAGGCATTCGAGCTCGAGCAGATGGGATTCTCATGGCTGCTGCAGGTGAGTAGTGCGTCGATACAGCTGGAAATGGTGTCGGTCTTGCAAGCATTTATATATTCTATTCGTGGTGCGGATAATGGACTCGATGAGGACACAAATAGTGTATTCGGAAAAGTACTTGATCAAGAGCCCCAAGTTTGTATCCACACAAGATATTTCTTGCGGTCCACAACCTGGAACAATCTTCTGTCGCAGTTTAACTCGTATGAAAAAAGAAGACTGCAAGGACAAGTGCCACTACATATATAGCCTTCTTCCTGCATGAATCTCTTTCCCTCCCTCCCTCGCCCCTCCTTACTCCTCCGCTTAGCCTTTTGTTTCTTTTTGCTTCTCCTTCAAATGGCGTCCCGGGCTTCCATATTTAATCTAGATTGGGGCGCTTTTAGAGCTTAGCGCGAGTTTTGTACCGTACAGAGCGGATAGAATCGACCTATGCATGTCGCAGTTGAGGGTGCATATAAATTTAATAATTCCGTCAGAGCTGACGCAACACCCGAAATGTACCCGCTCCCATATAAAGTTTAAAAACGCTTTTTTGAATTCTATTTTGTGTTTTCTTTCGACTCGAAAAAGTGGTTGAGTCATGTTGGAATCGTCATCGTCTACTGGACTGTGTCCACATTCATTGTGGGAGAATGTTTTGTATCATCCGTAAGCCCCTCCCTCCACGTCTTATTAAGTGTTTCAGACTAGCCGCACGCTAAAATATGTGCACATGGACAGAATCCGGCTAGTCTTCCATCTTGATATCATTTTGGTGCGCAGTTGTCGGAAATTGTCTAGTCTGTACTACCAAATGGAATTGGCGACCCGTAAGCGTGTGTGTATGTGTATATCTGGTCCAAGGCAAGTCTGAGAAGCACATTCCTGCACATATCATGACCCACTTGGATTCCTTAGAATCTTAATGAAGTGAAAAGGTTTTTAGTAGATTGCTACTGTAGTAGAAAGATGACGCGTCGTCTGTGGAAGGTCTCGACGATGCGGCTTGCCGTTGGTATGGGACAACACATGATTGTTCGTAACGGTACTCTGATCCATGAACGATACTAGCATGATTGAGTGTGTTAATGCTACGAATAGGTGAAGTGTTTGGAAGAGCATGAACAATCGATCAATCAATAATAAAACTATTCAAATTCAAGAGAACCAAATACCATAAATAACACAAATAAATAAACTCTCAGTTCACACCAGCGACATGGAGCCCGGGCTGCTGAGACTCGACTCTCGACTGCCGAAATCTGACTCGGTATCATGCATCTGCCGCACCGAGACCTCCAGCCTCTTTGCAAACGGAAGCTCGTTTGCCAATTTCGCAAACCCCATCTTGGCCAGAGCAAAATTGATATTGTCAAACTCGTCGACCAAGTAATCCAGCCCTACCAGCTCCCCTTGGTCTTGATCCAGCAAGTAGTCAATCATCATCCGCCCACACGATTCTAGCATAGCGACGCCCTGGAACACCTTCTGGACATAGTCCCCAATCGCCACTTGGTCCTCCTCGCTCAATGTCTCCCTGAACGAGCACTCGTCGCTCTCGACGCCCAGCGCCTCGACCATGATCACTCGCGCCCGGATGGTGCGAATGAGCCGGTCCAGCAAGATGCAATTGAGGTACCCTTCGTTATTGTTTTCATTGATAATGATGGCCTTCTTGAGATGAGCCCGAGAGTCCAGCTCTGGGTATCGCGTTTTGTCTGCAGACCATTCTCGCACTTCCTTCACCAGGCGCTTAGTGCGGGTCACGAGCTCCGCCCTTTCATGGACATTGAACAGGTCCGGATGAGCAATTCGCTTCAAGAAAAACGGCTGGAAGAACTTGACTGCCCGCAGGTCTTCTTCGCACGACACCAGTAAGTGAGAAATGCAGTCTCTGGCAGCGGGCACATCCACCCGGGTGAGCTGCAGAACCTCGATGAGCTTGTGTCGCCGGTGGACATGGCTGAGCAGTGCACGCTGTGGGTGAACGTAGTCCATCTTGAGAAAACGAAACTAGAGTAGTTATGAGGGATGAATGATGCCGGCTATAGGCTAATATATACACTTTTGTCCACTTAAAGTGCGGATGCCTGCGAGATAGAAAAAAAAAGAGGCGTCCCGGGCCCCTATTTTGTTAGGCCCGCTGATCTCTGGCCCGAATGGGCGACGTGCGTATTTGGCGCACCAGAATCCTTACCGCATTAAACGTCGATTTGACTAACCAGTTTTGATAAATTGTTCTGTGAGATACGTTTCTTGGTATTGGACAATTGTCAGTTCATCAATAATCCTACTGCTAGTTGCGTTCCAATATCCAGTTCTCAGGGTCCATTTCCATACCGCAACCCTCCAACAGTCGAATCTCAACGTTCATCAGCTGGATCTGCATGGTGCGGATGCCAAAAGATCCTTGCCTTTGAAGGAGAACTCAACCCCAGCTTATTTTCCAATTACGACGAGTTCTGGAGAAATACCCAAGTCACAGATCCCTGACGATGGGTGTTTTAGCCATTTTCTAGAGAGTGTGTGATCCGGATCTGAAAGTCCTATGAGTTCAGAGAAGTGCCCCTGAGTCAGATGACCTCCAGTGTCAAAGTCACGTGAAACACGTGACTTATGAAATAGGTGGGACTCCCGCTTGTGACAACTTTGGAGAGAAATCCACTACCAAAGAATGAGCACACAGAAAATGGCAGACAAGCAAGAAGCTCGGCCATCAAGCCAAGGTATTTATCCAATTGAAAGAAATTATTGTACTAACTATCTAAAAGAGCTCCAGAGACAATACGATACATTCAAACAGACCATTTCGCAACTGCGCGAGCAGATTGAGAGCATCCAGAACCAAGCAGACGAACACCGGCTAGTGCTCGAAACACTCAAAAACACCGACCCGACGAGGAAATGCTTTCGAATGGTGGGCGGGGTTCTTGTTGAAAAGACCGTCGGAGATGTGGTTCCTGTGCTGACAACGAATCTGGATGGGTTGACACAGGTTCTTGAGACGCGAGGCAAGGATCTGACGGCAGTCAATGAAACGATGAATCAATGGAGAACCAAGTACAACGTCAAGGTCGTCCAGGCTTAGAGAATACGACTTTTTATTATATGTAAAAATAAACTTGTACATGGTAGAAAAACTACTGGTTCTTTTTTTCCGGCGAGACGTCGGCTGGAGAGTAAAGGTACATTAATGTAAAGACGAACCATGCAATGACCACACTGACGGCAGATGTCAAATACACCCATGAGTTGGTAATCTCCCACGACCGTGGCCACTCGTCGTTGGCAATGTGTCGAACTGTTACAACGTTTTCTTCCTTGATAAACGAGACGCCTGGTCGTCGATAGAAAACTCGGAATGTGAACATGCCGTATTGGTCTGGAAGCGTGAAATCAGCACTGTACACTGCGTAATCGTCCTCCACACTTCTGTTCAGGTTCAATCTGTAGTATGGATCGAGCATGGTAAACTCCAATTGCACATCCTCACCTTCATACGGAACCCATTGCTCGCCGTTCCAAGCCTGTAGGCCGATTTCGTAATGAGCCTTGTCGTTGACTCGGTACAGCAACTGCTCACCGGCAGTTTCTTGCAATCGGTGCTGGACGTATGCAGTTCGCACAACACTCTTCTCCTGGAACACCCATTTCGTGTACTCCTCTCCGAGCTTTCCTTTAATCAATTCGTCCGAGCCGACCCACAGGAATCGTGCATTGTTGTGGCCCTGGAGAGCCGCAGCCAAGGAAGTCTGCTGGCCAGTGACCCAAGGAGCTTTGGCAACCTCCTCGTCCTCATCACGAGCATCATAGACAAACGTAGTAACTTCTCCTCGGATAAGAGGAATCACCAACTCGCTGTTGCCCAAGTAGGCTCCCGAAGCACCGTGCACAGTGACATCGTCCAGCACCGAGCTCACGCTCTCGGGAGCGATCAAATTGCTGCCTGTCAAAATCAACTCGTCGTGCTTGGCGCCACTGCCGATAAAGTGGTCTACTAGCTTGTACCCCTTTGGAGCAATGTGAATGTCGAGCTCGGCGGCCACTTCTCGAATCGACTCTGGCACCGACTGTGGGACAGTGACGGCAAGCACGTTACCACCAGCATTGATGAATTCCAAAATGCTCTTACCGTTCAACCGGTTGCCTAAGCTTTTCGTCTTAGTCGTGGGCAGTACCAGCAAATTGTCGTATTCGAGCTGCTTGTGCTTGAGGAGCTCAAAGCCCTCGTCGTGGACGTCTCGAACATCAACGTCGTGGTGTCGGGACCGCAGCGACTCCAGCACCGACTCGTACTGCGCCTGATCTGTGGCTCTGTCGACGACTACCAGCGTCCTCGTGTGAGAGTCGACGGGCTGGGCCACAATGACTTGGCTCACGAGTAGTGCTGCAGAGACAATCGCTTTCCACATTGTCTGTATGGGGGAAGGGTGAGTGTCGATATGGTGATGATGCGTACTTGCAACGGTGTCCCTCTCTGAGCAGCGTGCGACCGGAAATTCCACACCGCGTGGCGCGGCGCACCTTTTCTACAACTAACAAATACAAGAACCGTTAGAAATGACTAGCGATATGACAGAGGGTAAAGTCGAGGTGGAGATTGCACAGACGATGAAGGATTTGATAGATGGTGAGAAGACCGCGGCAGTAAGTTATTATACTCTATTCAAAAGGCTAACAAAACAGGAGTTGGAGCGGATGCTGGATCGGTTCGAAGAGAAGATTGCGCAAATGGAGGCCACTCTTTCTCAAGACGGGTTGAAGGAGTTGCAGGACCTGGAAAAAGAGATCGATGCTGAAACTAGAAACATTTCGCAATAAATAAAGGTGCTATCTATAATGATGTACAGGAAACTATTGAGGCTGCAGCGGGGTCCAGGATCCAGCAACTTGTTGCTGCTTGTCTGGATCTGGATGGTCATCCATCAAGCTATGCTGGGAGCTTGAAATACTGTTGGCTATAGAGTCTGAGCGCGTTTTTCTCGGCGGGGGTGGTGGAGGTGTTGGTCTTGGTGATAGCGTCGTTGACTGTGCCGGAGATGTCGCCGCTTTGCGAAGTGATTGTGGCTTGCGAGGTACAGACGGCGGGGAAAATCCCTTAGAGTTTGGCACAAGAGTAGGTGCCGGTACGGGTGGCGACGCGACTTGTGGTGTTGGCCGGGGTGGTAGGGGTGGCTTTTCAATAAAGTCTGCCTCTGCACTGGCCTGGTACGAGAACGGATTGACGTCTCGATTAGGATTGATAACCATATTGTCCCTTGGTGGGTTGAGTCCGGCCTTCACCGGCTGTCCTCCTGCAATCCACCACTTTTTGGTTTCCGAGCTTGGAGGCGGCAAGCCATGCGACAACATATTTTCGTCAATGTCAATCAAGTTGACCAGCTGCTTGGTGCCGCCGACCTCTGCTCGCCTCTTATCGTATAGCTGTGTACTAAGTTGATCCTTCTTCTTGTCGTCAATCACTAGAATTGTAGCATTGAACGTGGCATACACTGGACGGTGGTCCGAGAACATTAATGGCGCAGAGCCGTAGCTGGTCTGCTTGAGCACCGACCCACGGCTTAGAATACGGTCCGTCCAAGCCGGCACTCGCTGCTTCTCCGAAGTGTCGTAGTTGTCAGTGCCATTGTCGAATTTATAAGTCGGGAAGAATGTAATTGGTGCTTCATTGTAGTATGGGAACGTTGCGCCCTTTTCCATTTGCCTATTAAGCTGGTCTCTCTCAAGCAATGAAAGCAAGTCGTGATTTTGTAGTGCTCGTCGAACATGTTCGTTTGGTAAGTTCACCCGGTAGTTGAAATCTCCAAGCCAAATAACGGCATCGTGGCCCTTGATTCTTCTTCCTCGCGAGAACCTCAAACCACTGGACAAGACTTTATAATCATTGTGTCGCTCGTCAACATTGTTCAGGCCCGCTGCTAAATGTGCCGTAATGAAGCAAAACGCAGTGTTGTTGACTTCAAAGCTCACTGCTACACCACCTTTATTACCGGCCATGCCGCCCAGACCAGTCTTTTTCACTGCACCTTCCACTCGTTTGATATTGGCCACTTCTTCTTTCTTGACAAACAGGAACAAGGCAGTACCGACGAGCTGGCCAGATCGCAGTAGTGCGTAATGGCCACGTTGGTTGAGGCAGTGGCTGACTCTCTCTTGCCAAAACTCCTTCTTGGCAACATCAGCATTGAGAATCTGGCCAGCAGTGAGCTCAACAATCTCTTGGAACCCAATCAAGTACATATCACAAGCACCTTGGGCAAAGAGCCAAGGTGAAAGATCGGCATCTGACCGTTGGCCATTCAGGTTGAACGTTCCGGCAAATAGAGAAATTTCACGAGTAGAAGAAAACTGGTTTCGTCGCCTATTCAGCTCGCCAATCACGTAGTCGTTGATCGGGTCATGCAGCACCACTTGCAACTGGTTCTCGCCCCGGCCCAGCAACACATCCATTGTAGTTTGCCGACCCTTGTCGACAAAATTGTTGATATATATTCTTCCAACACTCTTTGTCACATCTGCGATTGCGCCTGCAATGCCCATTTTACCACTTCGTGTGAACGACGTCTTCAATGCCCCCGTTCCGGCGTATATCTGCGACAGCTGGTCGCCGTTATCCGCCCATAGCACATTATGCTTGATCCAAACGTCTCCGCCCGGATTTATTTTGTGGTACTCGAAAAACATCTCGAGCGCTTCTCGAGATAAGAGCTGTTGCACCATGTTTGTTCTATCGAGGCAGTCGAGACAATTCGTTCGGAATATACCAATCTGCGAAGTCTCGTCTTTGCCAGATAATGGATCGTAGCTGTAAACGCCAAATTCGTGCATGGTATCCTTCAACTTGGGTATGATTCTCGATGCATTGCCAAATCCTCCTTTGGCCACTTCGGCGTGGAAGTCAAAGTTGGTCATTCCAATCTGCATTCCCTGTGCTTCACGAGCTGTAGCAATATGGTCTCTGAACCTCTGCGACAGCTCTGACTCGCCAGCTTTATCTGCCAAAAGATTGACCACTACTACAATCCCAAACCGCTGGCCCAGATTTTCAAAGTGCTTGTTGAATGCTGGCTGTGTTGCTTCTGCCGACCGAGTGATATTGATCTTGGCCGATATCAAATTGGCATCCTGCTCCCAGAAAATAGGAACACTGCCTCTAATCTGTGAATATCCGCAACACAAGTCATTCTCAGTCCACAGGATCGTTTCCGTTTCCACAAAGTTGGCCACATTGCCGTTATCATCGATACCCCGCACATTATACCGCGTGCCAGCACGTCTGCATGATTGTCTGGATACCACAGTTAGCTGAGCCTGCTTATTACCTAGTCGAAACCCTGTTGTAGATGCGAATCCTCTAATTGCCGTTGTCAAAAACCCAGCCTTGTCCAGCGTATCTCGTTCATCTGGAGGCAGCCGCGACCTGAACTTGAGCAATTCGCCCATCATGTACGAATTCCACATGAAAGAATCATCTATAGTGTCGACCGTGAATCTCTTGGCTTCTGCGCCTCTGCATTCTTGTTAGTTTGTTTGAGTATCGATTGAAAATACGACGTACCGATCTTGTAGCAAGCTTGTCAAGTCAAAGTCCGACGAATAGTAAAAACTGCCATTGCTCAACAGCTTCCTCAGTTGTGTGCAGGGATGTTCATGTGTAGGCGCTTGCGAGTCTGGATACCCATTAGCCGCTGTTTCGATAGCGTAACCGTTCTGATCTAAGGTTAAGAAATCCCAATCTGGCCTTGTCAAGCAATGGAAATCGACGCCGTAGATACGATTGACCGTTTCACCGGGGCGAGGGCTCGCCACCTCTGCTCTCCTAGTAATTGTGCATAGATAAACATCATTGTCTATATTTATAATACCCAAGCATCCGTAGCATTCACTCTGGCTGAGCATCTGGTACGAGGTCTCAATGTCTTCGCCCGTCCGCGCAAACTCCACAATACACTTTGGCCGCTCATCTTTCGACTGCGCTGTGAAGAAGTACCTGAAAATGAGCACAGACTGATCATTCACAAGTGCGATTGACCGCGGCTGGTCCTTCACTAGCACTCGTATCGTCATGAGTGAGTGGAAGTGTAACAAGCGGGAGTAGTAGCTGCAGGTGCGTTTTTGGTTTGTGTCGATTATGCAGTTTGGGATATCGGGGGTTGGACGGACGAGTGGACCACCAAAAAGTTTCAAAATCCCAAGAAAAAAATATGAGTGACGTCGTTGAGCCGAAGTATAAGCTGATCCAAAGGTATGCTTCGGAAGGAGAGGGTCCTGTGAGAATCGACCAAGTGGAGGATGTCAAGCAGCGGGAGCTGTTCGACGAATTGTGCAAAGCTTGCCGGGTCGGTGATCTCGAGCGAGTCGACAGCTTAGTCACGTCCGGCGCAAATATCAACGCCATTGACAAATTCGATTCGACGCCGTTGATTATTGCTAGTTTATGTGGACATGAGCCTGTGGTCAATTATCTGCTGAATCAAGGCGCTATGTGTGATAGAGATACGTTTCAGGGCGAACGGGCGCTATACGGCGCATTGAACGACAAGATTCGGCAACTGTTGCTACAATTCGACATTTCCAAGTCGGTCGATGTATTGCAGCCGTTTGCAGCACATATATCGTCGTTCTTGAAAAAGCCCATTGTCAACTGTTTCGATTTGAAGTTGAAGCTGGACGAGGACCGATATATGGCCCTGCACAAATTTGTATTACTAGCACGGTGCCAGTACTTTCGCGACCATTCGGAAATACTGGACAATGATTTGCATTTTGAAGGGTTGGATAGTGAAGCATTGCGTTTTGTTATTCGGTATTTTTACTTGTACGACCAGGTTATTCCCGTGAAAAATGAAGCTGCCATTGCCAACCTTATAGAGGCATGCAACTTTTTCAAACTAGATAAACTACTGCAAGAGATTGAGGAATTGAAGGATGCAGTCAGTGATACGATACAGGAAACTGCCAGGAGGCGGCAAGCGTTGCGAAAGGCCGATACACTACTAGCACAACAAAACTTTGAGGATTTCTTAAATCAGCAGATCATAGCTCGAGGGATTCAACTAGGCGAGGAGGATCCTGATCTAACCAAAACGCAGTTCCAATCTTTCAAGCAACCTGCTGTTTCTCCCGACGTGTTGCTGTTGCTTGATCTCGAAGATTCTGTACTATACTACCCTGCGCATCGAGCAATGCTGGTGCGATCCGAGTACTACCTCGCCATGTTTGCATCTGCATTTTCCGAGGCTTCGGAGGCGTTGCCGGTAGTAGAACTTCCAGTCGAGTCGGAGCAAGTGGCCGAGATTGTCCTACAGTTCCTGTACACCGACAAGGCGACTATTCCTCTGGAACTGGCGATGGAAGTGATGCATGCAGCCGACATGCTGCTTATAGACCGACTCAAAGCGCTTGCCGCTTTGACAATCACCAGCGAGCCGCAGCTGCCGCCTGAAATGTCCATCTACGCGGTCATCCGAGCCGCATGGCAGCTGAGAGTGAACCGATTGGAGCTCTACGTGGCCAAGAACATTGCATATAATCTAGAACGGTACATTGAAGACGAGCAGTTCCGCCAAGTGGTTAATGAGTCTGCAAACCGGATCCATGTGCGAGAAGAGACCGACACTATTGAACTGATCGACGACATTCGGTTCTACCTAGCCAAGCGGTACGGTATCATCTTTGAAGACGACCAAGACGTTGAACATACCCAGCACAAAATCGACAAAATCACCGACGAGGAGTTTGGAATCTCGCAGTCCGAAAAGGAGTACAACTCCCAGCTCGACCGAATCGAGTTGTTGTTAGAGTCTCTCGGCTTGGAGGCTTAGAAACCCGCTCTCTCGGCAACTGTTTTGTCCCATCACTTCCCCACACACAAACGCCATGACGCACAAGGATCACAAGAGACCGCCATTGAGTAAATATCCGTACACTAAAGACATTGCGACACGATGGATCGATAATGACCAATACGGACACCTGAATAATGCACAGTACTACCAGTTTTACGATGCGCTGGTGAACGCCTACATGATTGAGCACTGCCAATGGCACCCACAGCACTCGCCCCACTCAGACACAGTCGACACTATCGGATTAGTGGTATCATCTGGCACAGAATATTTCGAGCTGATCAGAGGGTTTCCTGAACCGTTGACGCTAGGTTTAGGAGTGAAGAAGCTGGGCAAAAGCTCAGTCGAGTACGAGATTGGCGTGTTTCAAAAGGACAATTCGAGAGCAAAAGCACTCGGACGGTTCGTGCATGTGTTTGTGGATAAGAAGACAGATAAGACCATGCCACACGGAATGCCGTTACCGATCAGGGACGGCCTGTCGAAAATTCTGCTCAGGGACCCGGAGCAAGAGCTAAAGTCGAAACTGTAATGAAAATATAAAAAAAATCAGGTCATAAAAATATTACATATTGGTCGTAAGCTCTAGAAGATAAAAACAGGCTCTAATATTACAGAGTAGGAAGAGAAGGAGGAAAAGAATTAAAAATGCATGAAGAATATAGGCATCAAGCCTAGATAGAAGTAGAAACGATCATCTCTTTTTGGATCGCTTCTTGGCCATCTTTTTGAGTACCGCTTTACGAGCCTTGGTCGACCCTGGATCGGTGCTGGAGTCGTCAGCGTTGCCAAAGTTCTTTTGGTAGAGTTTGAATGGAGAGATGATAACATCACCCACGACATAGACAATCACCATAATGGCGATCAAAAGCACTTGAACAAAAACGACCGAGAACCCGAAGCCAGCATACGCCAGACTCTTGGCCAATTGGCCGAGTTTGATGAGACCCAATTTAGCTCCAGGCAGCGAATCTCGCAGATTGAGTACCACATCCACAGGAGGAATGAAACTTAGTTCCCCCAAGTTTGAAAAGTTTTCTGGTCTAGAGAACATGGCCCATACAAACTTGAGGAGGTCAGCCGTTTCTCGGGCAGACATGCCAGACTGGGCGGTGGTCTTGATAATGCCGCTCGTCATCTCCCAGGAAAGCACTTTTCCTCGTATATCCCCTGGCATTCGCGGGCCAATAAACTTTGGCTCTGCATCTTCATCTTCGTCATTATTCGTGTCGTCGTTGTTTTCGTTAGTTGAAGGAGTATTTTGCGACTGTTGTCGGACCAATGCCGTCAGCGCTTCAAGCTCCTGGCTTGTCATAACATAAATATCATCATCAGCAGTTGATAGACTTTTGGTCTTTCGTCTCAGTGACTTGAACCGTTTTGGCAATTGTGGCGGAGAACCACCGGTTTGATTAGTGGGAGTAGGAACATCAGGAATGTTGAGATCTTTCACAGTTCCAATAAGCTTTGCATTTTCTGATCTGGCAAGCTGCTGCAAGTGATCCTGTAACTGCCGGTCTTGTTCTGACATTTGTGATATCTGAGACAACCGATTCGAGTTGAATGATTGTTGAGACCACCTGACAGATGAAACGTCACTACTATCGATAGACCAGTTTTGCATGCTATCCATGCCGATAAATCCGGACCGGCGGTTAAACGAAGCAAAACCTTCAGAGGCCGTGGACCTGTTCCTGTTGTGATTCGACAGAGGCTTTATGCAAATAGAAGGTGTTCTTGAGGGCCCGTTGAAGGACCTGCGGTACCAGCCCGACGAGTCTGGCGATGAGGGCTCCGACGCATCCGTTGGACTGGATGCCAAGCTTGGAGGTGAAAATGACATTGAGAGATTCAGCGACCTTCGCTTCCGCTCGTTAGGTGTAGTATCACGAGATATATGCTCATGAGGCGAACCAGTGCGCAACTTGAACTGACGCAGTTGGTGCTCTGTGAACCCAGGACTCTCGACTGGACTGGCAGCACGTTTACCTTCCAGCCGCTGCTGCGTCTGGAGAATGTACTCCAGGTAAGCCTGGTCCTTATCTCGCTGTGCTTCTACTTCAGCAGCCATTGTGTGTGTATGTTCTGGGGTGAGCAGAAAGAACTGGGTGGTGAGAGCAGCAGGATCAAATAATATATCTGCGGCGGCGGGTCAAATAGTGGGGTGAGACCGTCGGACGCTAAAAAAACCTTACGCTAACGCACAGCCTTGGGGGCCAGAGTAAACCAGTTACAGTCGCGTTGTTGGTGTGTCAAGTCTGAAGAGAAGAGAGAGGGAGAGCAGAAAGAGGAGGTGACAAGGTTGCAACGTGCGGATTTGTTTACTTCGGGAATCGCATACATTTCATGCGGGTAGGCATCTGATCAGTCGTTGGAGCTCGACGCGCACAAAAAATTCAGGAGGCGCTCTGGAATTCTGGCGGCGCGCGCTCTGGACTACTCCTATCCAGGCTGTTAAATTCCATTAGTAGTATTAATATCAATATCTTTGAACTACTAGTATGGATTTTAGACATTAGATTCATTATATTGATTAATTAGGGACCACCTAGTGGTCAGAAGAAGATTAAATAAAATAAAGTTAGACTCGACTAGACGACTAGACACCCTCCGAGAGACCCAGGGCGGTATAGTTGGCAATAGGGTTTTGACAACTGTACGTACGCTGGTACGCAACCTTTGGCATGATTCCAGCCTCTCGACCCTTCTTGTACGACCACTGTGCAGACTCCCAGTCTTCAGTGTCCCAGGTCCAGTACATTGAGCCCCACGCGCCATTGGACTCAAACGTCTCCATCTGCAACTCGGCGTACTGCAGCAGGAACTGCTTGTACTCTGGGCTGTAGTTCATAGGGTGTTGTCTCGACATTTCGCACGAACAGAGCTCTGGCACATGGCAGCCAGGGGTCAACACCGCGTCGGCGCCAGTGGCTGGGGCAAAGTTGCCTTCCCATCGGGTGCCGACACCGACATTGTTGACATAAGTAGTGCAGTCGTTCTCGGCCTGTGACCACTCACCAATCATGGTATTGCCATGGCCGTGAGACGTGTTGGATGACTTCCACATCATATCGGTCCACTGCTCGCACACAAAGTGGAGCTTCTGGGTATGCGACATTCGCAGCAGATCATTGTCGAAAATGGCATAATTGTGTAGATCAAGGGTCATGCCAGGGAAGACGTGGGTTGGATAGACATTCTTCCAGTTCTCAGCACCTCGGAAGCCGTCGCCAAACACAATAGATCCGTTGTAGCCAGCATCACGAATAATCTCGTACGCTTGCTTGGTCCATCGGATAACCTTGTCGCCATCGAGAACATCCATTCGGGGCTCATTGACAAGACCGTAGATGGTAACAATGTTCTTGTATCGAGGCTGGGCAAAGAATGTGGAGAGCTGCTTGTGGATCTCGAGAGACTGGTTGGCAAATGTTTCACCGATAGTACCGTTCATCCAAAGTGGGTATCCTTGTCGACCAGAGTGATTCCAACCATTCTGGCCGCCTGGAACCGAGTGCAGATCAACATTAACTCGAAGACCATAGCGTCGAGCCCATTCAATGGCTCGCAAAAGATATCGCCAGCTGAGCTTTGGAACAAATTGGTCCTCCTCGTTGGTCGAGACTGCCCAATAACCATATGGAATTCGCACATGATCAAGACCGGCCTCTGCAATCTCCTTGAAATCATTCTCGGTGATAAACGTACTGTAGTGATTGTCAAACAAGTCCACCACGGCGGACCAGCCCTCAGTCTGGTTCACTTTTTCAACCAGAGTCCACTCATCAACAACACCATCTGAAACGGGGTATTTTTGGAAAAACGATGGTGTGATGAATGGCTCCAAAATAAGCCAGCCTCCAATGTTGACTCCACGTACTGGCATTTTGCCGTACTCAAATGTTTCATTCAAACGAGGAACCAACGGGTTAGGTTGGGCACCGTCGTCCCAAGTATTATTAAGACCCATGATAGATAGCCCGCCAACAGTTGCGTCTGTGAAAGTGGTATTGAAATCTTTCTTATCCGTCCAAGTATCAGGATCCAAGACAGTGTCTCGGTGCTGTTCAGGCACCTCGACAACCTGGGTAGTGCCATGAGTATTGTTTCGCTTCAGGGCATTTGGCATAAGCACAAGTAGTCCCACGGGGACCATCACGGCCAAGGCGACCAGGCAAATAACAAGGATAAGAAGGAGAGAGAAAAGACCTGGCTTTCGTCGCCATACTGGCAAGTTTCGGGACCGGGATGCCTTGTTTGGATCCTCATTGGTAACTTCTTGCTCAAACTTTTCAAACGAGTTTTGCGACAGGAACAACGTCGAGTTGTCCCTGCTATTATTAGCATTTTGTTGGGTTTCTTCTCTAGACATGGTTCTGTAGTTGTGTTGTCTTTGTAACGGGCTTGGAATAGCTGGGGTGTTAAAAGCACTTCTTGTAACAATAGGAGCTGGAATTCTAACTCCGGGGCGTTTCTGCTTGTTGTTATAAAGAGAAGAAGAGGATTCTGATTTTCGAGGCTTTGTAACAGAATCTTGTGAATGAACACTTTCACTGTAATTTCCGGATCGGTCCAAATGGCGCTCGCTGGAATATACAGAACTGGCCTCGTCATCTCTTTTGTGATTACTCATGTCGAGCAAAAAAGTAAAATCAGATGCTGCATCTGAGTCGTCATAGATGCTGCTATTACTTGTATGGCGCATGTCCTGATACAGACGTTGCCCAAAGTAGTCGTCACTCTCATGCTCCTCTTCATCTGAGTGGCTCACCTCGACTATGCTGGGTGTGTGGACTCTGTATGTTCTTTCGAACGAGGGCTTGTGCCCGGGAGACGGCTGAAATGTCGTTCTTTTATATTCATCTGGTCGTTCTGAGTACTCTTCTTCTTCGAGGGCTGGCAAACTGAACCTCCCATATGCTTCCCCCGCTCCTCCTCCACCACCAGGCGGAGTTTCACTCATCAAATATAATTAAGCTTTAAGGTTGGACGGTTAAGATTTAGGCGAGCATTCGAATAGGTGAAATGAGAAAACGACCGAGCCTGTGATTATTGAATAGTATGTGAAAAGTAGTCAAGTGCAGCCTAGTGGAGAGAAATGTCTTTCACCCACAACGTACCCCCTGAAACGGGGTAACCTACGATATGCACGCTACCGAAACGGCTGCCTAGAGAGACGCACAAAATCTACCTGTACGCGCCGCCTGGTTACATGTAGCGCAACAACCTTCGATTCGTGATAATATCTACACATGTTTATGTTCGTCCCGATTCGTAGACAACTTTTATTTACGCTCATTTCTGCTCAGGGCCATTGCTGCTGTACGGGTCCGTTGACGTGTGTCACTTTTTCTTCAGAATCGTGGGTGAGACAGCCGGCGCGGCTGCCGACGCCGCCCGCCGCCGATCAACAGTTGTCAAATTTGGCAAAATTTTGGAGTCATAACTTGCTTAATTTCATCGTTGCTATGCCAATTGGGATATTCTTGAATCTGTTATTATGTTAAATGAGTTGAAGGATCTTTCAAGAGAGAACCTAAATCTTAATGTAATATTTTTTTTTTCATTTGGCATTCAAATGGGGCCGATGAGATGAGGTTGCGCCGTTATGCCGGAATTTGGTTCCAGCGATCCTTCCCGGATCCAAGTCCGTCTATTCTATGGAGGATGCAAGTTCGCACGAGGGTTGAAAAATGTAGTGATTTTGTCATGTTGCCGTGGTTTCTATGTTGTGTGTGTATGTATAGTGTAATACAGGGCTATTACCGTAAACGGCAATATCTCAAAATTGGCCATATAGAGGCTGTGACCGAAAACGGCAATTGTGGATCTATTAGCTGAGATCCGAAGTAATTTTAAATCGTCCGGAAAGGGTAACCGTTTTTGATTGAGCGAGTTGGGGCTTTGTGGAAGATTATAGTAGAATTAACCGGGAACGAGGCTAGTATTGCTAGAGTAGAGCAGTGCGGCATTGGCGTGGCTTGGATAAGTTCAATATGTAGTAACAATTAACAGCAGCTAGCCACTAGTTAATAGTTTCCACGTATTTTTGAATAAATGAAATAAAAAATTTTCAAACTTTTCAAGGATCCTCGTGTCTCTTCCTGTTCGTTCACAGATAAAAGTGCGAATTCGGGTGGCGCCGCATACAGGTCAATGAGGCATACACCCCTAGTGAATTGCAACGCAAATGGAAAAGCATGTAGACGGTCCTAGAAACTTTTGATACAATTGCACAGAGTTGAACAATTTTCAAGTGCACATACGTAATTATCTGCTGGTTTTCGCCACCCGTTAGCACGAGCAAGACCGCGTCGCAAGGATTCCTTCGCAAGTCGAGCGTATCCATGTTCGAACCATTCCTCAACTCTCTTTGCAATTTTTTTTCAACTGATAGTCAATGCACGCGTCTCGTTCAGGCTAGCGTATGCGCAGTATATCCAGAGCCTCGAGTCCCGACTCAGGATTACCCGGGTGATTGCTTTTTCGCAGATGCACGAGCTTTCTTATAAGCAAGGTACAACAGAACCAGGGGATGCCTCACTGCATATGAATGAAAAAGTGGGTCGTCTCGGTACCTCTATATATATCGCTGTAAGTACGTTGGCTCCGAAGAATCATAATTCAACCTAGTCAACAACAATGCCAGGTATCCAAGCTGAACCACCACGTACTTTTCCATGCTTCGCTATACCCACCACTGGCAAGGCCGCCGCCATTGAGTTTGTTCTTGATAAAGCTCGAGCTGCCATGGCTGGCCAAATCTGTTTCCTCATGCACTTCTCCTCCGCCGATGCGCAACAGCTCAACCTTTGCAACCTCTGGCCTGACATTGAACAACGATTGGCCGAGCCAAGATGGAAGTCGAAGATACTTCTTTCATGCCTCTCGCCAGATTCCTTGGTGCTGAATTGTGTGCGCCAGCACCAACACCAGTTGAAGGCTTCAATGTTGCGTGTGGTTGGCAAAGCGATCAGTGAAGCTGGAATGGATGATGTGCTTTCCGTCAAACAAAATTTCAGCTCAGTGCAAAAAAATGGCGATGGCACTTACGTCGCAGACATTGCAACTGTCGACAGCGACGACAACCCTTTGGTATGGTACGAGATTTCTGACGGCGAGTGCTACCATCTTTTGCTCGACAAGCTGATGCTTGTCAGATCATTGCACCCGACTATTGTCAACTTCGTGCTTGTCTACATCCCCAGCAAGTCTAATCGGCTCCACGACGAGGACATGCTGTCCTTGCTGGACTTTCAGGTCTTCGACAGGTTGACCGACATGCTCCAGCTAGGTGATGGCGAGTTCTGTACACTGGGCCGCGGGTCTGACCACCATGGGTTCTCATTCCCACGATCTGGAGAGAGGAAGGTTGAGCATAACTTTGACCTTTTTCTTGGTAATCGCCACAAACTTGATTTCGAGCCTTACAGCGGCCCAATTGAGGTGCCTACTGAACCCATTAATATGCCAATTCAAATTAGTGCCCACGGTGTCGACACCACGCTCAACATCGACTTGATTCCTGTTTGGAAAGAGATGCAGTACCTGGCACTGCCTCGAGATATGAGGGACATGCGCTTTGTTGTCTCGAATGGCGTAGGGGCCTTCGTCATGGGGGACTTCTTCTTGTCGAGCCGGCAGACTTTCAGGATTCAATTGTGATATGCACACAAGATACCACAATTTGATCTTATATATCTTAAATAAACTATCAGAAAACGTTATTGCGAACACAGAAACCGTTCTTTATTATACATGAAATAAAAAATACTATAACCCCAACGATTGCCACCTTCAAAGAATCATCAGAACTGGGAACACGCTCAGGTGTACGCTAGTATGACACAGTCTAAATCATAAAGTTTGTATATTTTTGAAAGCCACTTGTTTTGAAATGAGAACCACTCGTATACTTGCGTGTGTCACATAGATAACATGTCGATGATAGCAACATTCTAGTATGCACGCCCCAACTGCACCAGCCAATAACAGCCCATTGGACTGAAGAGATTGAGTCATTTCCGAGTGTACTCTCTAGGCACCCATTTCCCGTCCATGCATTTTCCAGCCTCATTCGCAGCGGCTCATAACCCCTGGTCGTCGGAACTCCGTGCCGGCACCTCAGCCGCTTTGCATACCCCACATGTTCTGTCCAAATATCTGTACTTTTGAAGTGTAAAGCGACACCCAATCCTTTCAAAGGCCCATCATGACGACGTGGAAACAACGGGTTGCACAAGCAAGCCAGCGACGAGCCTCAGAAATTCCTGCCAACTGGCACATCCCCACAGAGCTGCAACCTGACGACGGGAGCGATATCTCGCACTTTCCAACAACCAGCGGTCTCCTATCGGCCAGAGAGCTCGAGATAACTGGCCTCAATCTTTCGGGCCTTATAGACGGTATACAATCTCGAAAATACACTGCACGGGAAGTATGTAGTGCTTTCTGCCACCGCGCAGCGTTGGCACACCAGCTCACCAACTGCCTCAGCGTAATGTTTTTCGATAAAGCTCTGGACCAAGCAAAAGAGCTTGATGAGTATTTTGAAAAGACAGGAAAAACATTTGGACCCTTGCACGGCGTGCCTGTCTCACTCAAAGACACGTTTCACTTGAAAGGCACGCCGGCAGGCATTGGACTCGCCAAATGGGCTGGCGAAGAGTCTACCATCGACAGTGCTAATGTTGAACTCCTGAGAAATCTTGGTGCGGTATTGTACTGCAAAACAGCCGCAGCTATGGGTATGCTGAGTATGGCGGACACGGAAAGCAATGTGCAAGGACTTACTAAGAATCCACTCAACGGGAACCTGTCCGCCGGTGGGTCATCTGGAGGAGAAGCAGCCTTGATTGCACTTGGAGGTTCTATTGTGGGTCTTGGGACTGATATTGGCGGGAGTCTGCGAGTTCCCGCTGTCAATTGCGGCATTGTTGGGTTCAAGCCTACTGCTAGTAGATTCTCTAGTTACGGTGAGCGCAGCGTGCTTGATGCGCAGCTGAACATTAAATCAAGTACTGGCCCAATTTCTCGAGACTTGGAATCGCTGGAGCTATTCACTAGAATAGTCTGGGAATATGGCCCGGAAAAGTATGACTTAGGTGCTTTCCCAGGAATCTATCGTGACGTTAACTTGCCCAAGAAGCTCAGATTCGGTATTATTAAAAGCGACGGGTTTGTGGCCCCGATCAAAGGCGTTCAGAGGGCACTGGATCGAGTGAAACAGGCGTTGGCGCTTCAAGGGCATGAACTGGTTGAGTACCAGCCGCCCAAAATGGGCGAATTGTGGCTTGAGCACGTCACGTTTTTCACTGCGGATGGCGGTAAAACTTTACAAGATGCCTTAGAAGATGAGCCATTACTTCCACAGTTCAAGAATATAGCCGACGGACTAGGCAAGGAGATTAGCACCGCAGTGGTGTGGGATGCCCAAAGGCGCGTCGCGGCAGCTGAACGGCTCCTGTTTGAGGATTGGAAAGCAAAGAACCTCGACGGTGTTATCTGTGCACTCAATCCAGTCGCTGGGTCAAAGCACAGGCCATTCATTTACAATAACTATACACTGTATTGGAACTACGTCGATTATCCTGCCGTGGCTGTGCCAGTGACTCGTCTAGTCGACGGCGACGGGTTTGGGCCCCAAACCTCTGAAAATATCATAGAACAGTTGATCCAAGCTGATTGGGACTCGGAACTGGCTAAAGGGGCCGTAATTGGAGTTCAGGTCGTTGCTCCAAGATTTCAAGACGAGCAGGCGCTCAAATATGCCAGTATTCTGAGCAAAGCTCTGGATCAGTTGAAAGAGGAGTAGATTATTCTATTACATACTAATTAAATGTCATTTATTAGAAAACTGGCACTCTGGCAGCCCTACCTGCTTGGCCGAATGCTACCACCCCATCAGGAATCACCGGCGGTGGCGACTTTGCCTTGCGTATCGAAGATTTGATTCTGACAAACGAGCTTCGTTTGATTCTGGATGGATGCTTGATAGAATGAGGCAGCAAAAGAGAGTCCCGCTTATTTGCTACTGAAAGCGGAGAAATAGACCCTCGCTTGTTTTCAAAATACTCGATATTGCGCAGCCGGTGTGCAAGCTTCTCTGCTGTCAGTGCTCCGGGATTGTTATCCTCAATATATTCATGGTTGTAGGTCTGGAAATCAAACCTGAACTTTGTCGGCTCGGTTCTCTTGTCGGAGTCTGATTGATGGCCAAGACTGCGGTTAAAATATCGATTAACGGCCAAACTGTATCGTTTTATTTTTCGGCGGTACTTGGATGGCTTGGGGCCGCCGTCGGCTCTGCTTCCAGAGTCGAACTTCCTCCCGTGTTTCCTACTGTTCCTCTTCTTCTGCCATGATTTCAGGTCTGCCATCAGAGTTTCCGTCCTATCCAGCTTGTTCTTAAAGTCAAATCTGTCTTCTGGCGGGATGAACACGGGCTCTATCGTGCAAGATTCTAGAGCTTCTTTCGTCAGTGGCGCAAAAAACTCAAGCTTGAACATGGTATTACAGTCCTTGATTCTCTCATAAGGATAAAGCACGAGGAACCGTTTCATTGCCTCGACACATGCTCTGGAAACTCCCTCTCCCGTTACTGGATATTCTGCTCCTCGAGCCATGAGTTTCAGCATGTGTCGCTGGTTATGATCTTGCACCTTGAATGGCGTTCTGCCGTAGACACATTCGTAGAATACAACCCCAAGTGCCCACCAATCCACTAGCTCCGTATAAGCAGAGCCGTTTTGCATTTCCGGTGCCAAGTAGCTGAACGTACCCGAAACACCCTTCACGACAGGGTTTTCACACGACAACTGCGTGGCCACGTTGAAATCACCGAGGTGGACGTGGCCATTGTTATCCATGAGAATGTTTTCGGGCTTGACATCGCGATGTACAATGCCCAGATCGTGAAGATAATCTAGAGCGCATGCCAGCTCGGCAATAATGATCCTGATTGCGTCTTCAGATAATGTGTAATGCCTCAAATAATGCCTGAGGTCGCCAGCGCTCATAAGGTCAACGACCATGTACAGGAAAAGATTGTCTTGGAATGCAAAGCGCAAGTTGCAGATGAACGGATGGCTGATCTGGCTCAACATGTTCCGCTCCTTGGTAATAGTCCTCAGCCTTGAAGACTCCTGCGACTTGGGCATGTATTTCAGAGCGTAGAATTTTCTCGATTTTTTTGATTGTACAATTCGCACTTTACAGTACGCACCCTCGCCGATTTGTTGATACAAGCTGTAGTTTTCGATCTTGACATGGGAATCCGAGTCATCTATGGAGCTGACGCTGCTGCGCACTCGTTCTTGCCAGCTTCGACGAACAGATCGGATCATGATATCGTCTCGATTGCTTTTTTTTATGATCTGAGAATACAAACTACCGAAATAAGAAGGTACCCTTGATAAATATTTAAACCAGGGCGTAGAACCCTTGATGTCAAGCTTTAAAGTATAACCGCTTCAGCCACAACCTAAGTTAATATACAGCCTGGCGGTGGCTCATATGCGAAGGCTCTACTGTCAACAAAATCGGACAAATAGTATTATTCTGAATTATTTGGGATTCCGCTGTAATAGAAGACTTTTGAATGGTTCTTTTTGTCGGAGACCATTTTGGTCTATGGTGAATGGGCCAATGAACTTTAAGTAGATCTTAAAGGGATGATTGCACAGATCTGGTAGCGATCAGATAGGGAAGGAATTAGACTACCCAGGTGCTGAGGCTTGACCAATTTAAGCTTGACCGGCTGACATATTGTTATAAGCTCTTTTTGATTTTTGAATTAAGGATAATAATATAGGAATGGTTTAAGTCAAAGTTCCATAGTGGAAAGCGGGACACTCTTATCACATTCGATTTAGTGCTTTCGACTATCTTTAGACTTTACACTGAAGTAACATCATTTGGTATATCTCATATAATCTTAATGCCATAGGACTAAGTTGATTGACGTCAGTGAGCTAGCAGCTTTCGACTCCGCGGTCGCACACTCTTTTTCCTCGGCTTTTTCTCTCTTCCCAAAGCGCCTCCCAGTTCGCTCCACTCAATCATCACCATCAACCACTAAAAGGCAAACGGATAATGTATGGCTTAATTTTGTTCTAGACCGAAGAAGATTCTAACAGAATACAGGTCGGAAGCAGACTACTCGCCGGCATTCGCTCCATTCTTGGGGTTTGCTGGGTATGTTTTCAATAAAGATGAACAGTACTAACAAAGTTAGTTGTGCTGCGGCCATGATTCTTAGCTCTGCCGGAGCTGCGATTGGAACGGCAAAATCAGGCATTGGTATTGCCGGTATCGGTACATTCGCTCCGGGATTGATGATGAAGGCGCTCATCCCGGTGGTCATGTCGGGTATCCTTGCAGTCTATGGGCTGGTGGTATCTGTGCTCATAGCAGGGGACATGTCCCCAGACCAACCGTACTCATTATTCAACGGGTTTATGCATTTGGCTTGCGGCCTCTGTGTCGGATTCGCAGCACTGGCCGCGGGCTATTCTATCGGCATTGTCGGCGACGAGGGAGTACGGCAGTTGATGAACCAGCCGCGACTGTTTGTAGGCATTGTGCTCATTCTCATTTTCGCAGAGGTCTTGGGCTTGTACGGCATGATCATTGCCTTGATTCTCAACACTAAGGGCAGTGGATAATTTCCAAAGCAAGCATATGTAATTACGCCACTAATTTATTTGAACTCGATGTAATAGAAACTACACTGAAAAACGTAACTATGCAGCTGAACCAATAAGGTTACCCTCAAGTGTATAAGGGGCCACAGGCCCCCCAACCCAACAGAGGGCCGGCGCTCGCAATATTTTTCAAAATGGCCAAGTCCCTGAATAAATGTTACACCACTTTCCAACATTTCTCCGTTACCGGTGTGAGTCAAAAGTTTGAACAGAACATAAACCATGGTTGAATACACTGTGCGAAGGGTCGGTGCTCCATTCACTTTGGAGCACAAGGTCTACATTGAGCAGGATGGCAAGCCGGTCTCTGCTTTCCACGACGTTCCTCTCTACGCCAACGCCGAGAAGACGGTCCTCAACATGATTGTCGAGGTTCCTCGATGGACCAACGCCAAGCTCGAAATCTCCAAGGACTTGCCATTGAACCCAATTGTGCAGGACACCAAGAAGGGCAAGTTGAGATTTGTGCGAAACTGCTTCCCACACCACGGCTACATTCACAACTACGGTGCCTTCCCTCAGACCTGGGAAGACCCCAACGTGGCCCACCCTGAGACCAAGGCCAATGGTGACAACGATCCATTGGACGTCTGCGAGATTGGCGAGGCTGTCGGATACACTGGTGAGATCAAGCAGGTCAAGGTGTTGGGTATCATGGCCTTGTTGGACGAGGGCGAGACGGACTGGAAGGTGATTGTCATTGATGTTCGAGATCCTCACGCCGCCAAGTTGAACGACATTGAGGATGTTGAGCGACACTTCCCGGGCTTGTTGCGAGCTACCAACGAGTGGTTCCGAATCTACAAGATTCCAGATGGCAAGCCAGAGAACCAGTTTGCCTTCTCCGGTGAATGCAAGAACAAGAAGTACGCCGAGGACATTATTCGAGAGTGTGCAGAGGCCTGGGAGCGTTTGTTCGCCGGCAAGGTCGAGCCAAAGGGCATTGCTTTGGAGAACACCAACTCTGAGGGCCACCCTCATGCCACTTCTGCCGAGCAGTTGAACTTGCCAGCTAACCAAGAGCTTGCTCCAGCTCCAATTGACTCGTCCATTGACAAGTGGTTCTTCATCTCTGGTGCCTCTGTTTAAGAGCATTATCATTTCCGTTTTTTAACATAAAACACACTTTTATACTTCATGTACATTTGTTTGCAAAATAATTAACAGAACGCTTTCAGTTCTCTATCCTAAGTACACACTTGCTGGTTCTTGGCGCGGCTAACAAACTTCCGTATAAGCTCCATATCCTTTTCTCCGTTGATCTCTACCCCTCCACTAACGTCTACTCCGTAAACCCCGGGCGTTTTGAGTGCATCTTGAACGTTATCTGGTGTTAATCCTCCTGCAAGGATGAATCGAGCACCGAGCTTCATCTGCTCGGCAGATACAGTCCAGTCAACAAGCTTGCCCTCGCCACCTTTCTCGCTATCGAGAAGACTCATGTAATGGTATCCCGGGATTGAGACCATCTGGAATTCCGGCGTGTTTGGAGTGAAACGTCTTATAACCGGGCATGGCATCATTCGACACCATCCCAAAGGCTCAGAGCCATGGAACTGTACAAGATCTAGTTGTAGATCCCTCTGAAGTGCAATCACAGATTCCAGAGACTGGTTTCGAAAGACACCTACCAGCTTTGGCCGCTGGCGAGTCGATGCTCGCATGATATGAGAGTTTGCCTCGAAGATGGACATTGAAGCAATGCGCTCTTGTGGATCAGGGTCCTCTACATAGGGAGTTTCCAACGGGCGCTCAAAGCTATGCACATACTTGGAAATGGCACGAGCATCTTCGAGATTGACAGTGCGAGCCCTTCCTGGAACCAAAATCATACCGATCATATCGGCGCCACTTTCGCAAGCCACTCGTGCGGCTTCGACTGTCTTGATCCCGCATACCTTGACAAGTGGGTTGTACC
The DNA here is from genome assembly GCA_030580095.1 of Blastobotrys petasosporus. Lineage (NCBI taxonomy): Eukaryota > Fungi > Ascomycota > Dipodascomycetes > Dipodascales > Trichomonascaceae > Blastobotrys > Blastobotrys petasosporus. Next base: position 79,738 of record JAKTSG010000016.1, read on the forward strand.
CCCCAGTTCTTGGCACTTCGGGAATATCTTGAAATCGTGTGAACAAGGTCGGTTCCACTATACGATCTCGAGATATCGGAGCGGGCAAATCGAAGGAGCTTCGCAGCGGAATGTTGATGGTGTTATTTAGTACAACCTTGATATCGGGCGAGGTGATTACTGCATCGGGTGGATGGCGTAGCTGAGCAACGATACTCATGTGTTCGTCCGTCTCCACACGGATGACACTTGTCATGCCGTGCTCGCGACACTTGTCGATATTCTCTGCCAACTCGGCAACGTTCATAAGGTCGTTGTGACGGAACACGACTCCATCCGCACCACTAATGCCCGCTTCCAGGCTCTCATCTAGCACATACGTGACCGGGTCATGCTCCTCCGTCTTGACCCATAAAAGTATTGGTCGATACGCTAGTCGCTCGATAGCACTTCTCACCGCCAAGTTCTGTAGAATGACGCCGGAGTCTATGAGTAATACATCTGCGCCCCGGCCCGCCAGCTGGAAAAAATCAGCAGGCTCCGTGATGGAGCTGTCTATGTAGCCAAAGACCGTCGCGCTCTCGAACCGCTTGAGCTGCTCTTTGCGCGACAGCTGGATCTGGTCGCCAACCAATACCGTCGACATTGAGTGACTGAACAAGCGAAAGGACGCATCGCTCGATGTTTCAGCCTTTCTTCTGCTTCAAGCAGCGCAGCGCAGGGCTGTCAAGTCCACCCAGAAAGGACCCAGCGGACCCAGCGCCCGCGCGCGGCCCAAACTTTTTTCGCGTGTGTAGAATAAACATTGAATTGGATAAGACGACGCGGACTAGGCGCTATGGACGACAATTCGCGGCTCTGGTATGGAAAGATTGAATTTAATAGGATACAAGAAAACTAACTGTTGGTAGGACCTACGAGGCCGCTTACAATGCCCTGCAGGAGTCGGTCAGGCTGTCGAGCCACTCGATAGCCAGCCTGTCGAGCTTCCTCGACAAGTTCTCCAAGCAATTAGCGCATTGCTACGATCCAATCTCTAAACCATCATCTGAATCACTGAAAAAGCTCGAGACGGATGGTACGAAGCTGCATGATGGCACTACGGTGGGATCACTCGACAAGAAATTGGTAGAGGACGCAAAGGAGCTCAGCAAACTTGTCGACATTGACGAATTGGAGGCTCTGCGTATAGTTTTATGGTTCGACAGAAAGGGTGTACTGAAAGACGAACGGAGGCAGTTGCACTATATCAGATTTTATCTTTCTGAACGCAGATATAACGTTAAAGTGGTCATGGATCTGTTTATTGGGCGTGCGACGCTTAACACGGAGGACGACGCGGCGGCAGAGTATGAAAAAGTCGTACGAAAGCATTCGACCGAGATTCTGGCCAATCCGAAGTTTTTCACCGAACTGATAGCATACATTAAGAAATTTTTCACAGAACCGACGAAAAAATTCGACGACGAGACCATTGATGAACTTTGGGTCAAAGAGGTAAGAAACTAGTGGATCTTACGAGTACTAACCATTATAGACTGAACAATTCAAGCTTGTTCTTCTTGACTTTCTTCTGCATTCTATTTCTACAGTCATTCCACTCGATTCATCGGATCTGCTTATACAGTGGTTCGAGTGCTGTGCATCGACGGATTACTTGTCGTCAGTAAGCGACACGGCTTTGGCGCTCATTGTCTTGGTCTCGATATCATTCTTCGATCTAGAACAAGAGTTTGGTCTCGACACGGCCAGCTACAATGCATACTTCACCGACCCGGCAGTTATGACAAAAATCCACGACTCGATCTCGAAACTAAACCATGACGACCTGTCAGCTGTTCAACTCGCCTATGGAGTCGTGCTCCACCGTGTGAGTATGCGACTAGAGTCTGAGCCCGACAGCAAGTTTGACGGTTTTGCAAAGCATGTTGCTGGAGAAAAGGGAGATGTCGCGCAACACGCGGGTGAAATTGTCCAGCGGGCCCTTCATCGTCATGCGATAGAGAAGCTTGCAGCAATTTTCAACAAAAAGACACTAGCACTTACTGCAGAATACTCAAGGATATCATGCTCACTTCTACAATCCGTTCTACCGTATGTGACACTAAACCAGACGGTCGCGTCGGCGATCAAGTCGTGTATGGCTCCGTTGAAAGTGTTGTCAGACGCCTTCTTCGCCAATCCGTTTGCCAACAGAGCGCTGATGCTCACACGTGCCAAAGTGCCAATTGGCATTCTACCATTTATCAAACTAAGCCAGGCACTAGGGGAGAGCGCGTTTGAATATTTGTACAACATGGACACATTTATGATGGAGATGGCAAGGTCGTTTAGAGACTACGAGTTTGTTCCAGGTAAGCCTTCCTCAATTCAGCTCACTGCATCACTAGAATTGTACCCGTCCAGAGACTTTGATAATGCTGGAGGAATTGTTCTCGAGCCAGGTTCCACAGGTGAAATAATCAGCACCGGCAATAGTACGGTGGTCATGTGGAGCGTCAAGTATAACGGATGGTCGTTCTTGGGCCGTGTTCTGGAACAGAGCCAGATCCTGCAACTGGAAGAAGACGAAGTGGTTACAGAGACTTTGGAGTTGATCAATTCCACTTTAGGACATTCGAGTGGTGACAAGGTATCAGATCTGCTCGACTCTCTTTCGGAGGGACTACGGCCGGGTATCGACATTGTAGACTTGATTACCAAAATGCTGGATGAAGCATTGTATAGTAGAAACCTGCGGCTGTGTGTGTTAGGAGTCGACTTCTTGACCGCTTTGGCCAAGGTTGTACCGGCAAAGGTGTGGCCCTACTTGGGAAGAAGCAAGCTTCTCGAACGCAATGGGCGCGGAGGCGAAATGGCGACCATCTTGGGCGCGGTAGAGTTTGTACGGACCAAGTATGATTTCACTATTAGTGTTCTCAAACTGGTTAATGTGCTTGTACGAGATGCTGCTGCCACAGCTCTCGACAAGACTGTTTCTCACAAGATCAAGAGCGAGTCGCTCGCAAAGTTTACACGGCATTTTGTTGATGTATATGAGAGTTTTGCATACTGGCGTTATGCCGACACTAGGCAGCGTGTCGAAATCGCGTCGCTGGTGCTGTCAGCATTCACTGAGATTCTGTACTCGCGGTATCGAGTGGATAGCGAGCTTACGTCTGCAGTGCTCAAGGACCCTGCACAAGTGATCACTGAACAATTTTTGAGCACTAGTGATGCGACATTGAGAACGCTTCAGCCACTTTTAGGAGCTATAGAATCCGTGGCGCGATCAAACTTGCCGCTGGATGTGGACAATGGGTTGGATCTGTACGAACTAGCGCATTCCGACACCTCACTCAAGTTCTGCTCGTTGATTCTACGAGTGCGATCATTACTCAAGCTTCCTATTTCCTTGTTGGAAAAACGCCTATTTATCCACAGCCCCGATTTGGCGCTGATTTTCCTTAGATACAATGCACTACATTCGTCGGTGGTTGATCTGCTCGAAGCAATGATCTCGGGCTACTGCCATTCCGAGTTTGACCAGCCGTCTCTTCTCGCGCACCTGGGCACAGACTACTCGCAAATGCTGATCACCGGACTGGCCAATGCTATTCAGAACGACTTGGAACTTGATGACACTATTCGGAACATCTGCAACTACTTTTCAGCAATTTTGTACAGTCAACAAGAGGGGCTGTCGATTCTTCTATTAAGTGGCAAGGATACCAGAAACACTAGCAATAAAGTAGAGTCTGTGGACTCGCTGCTACAGGTCATTGAGCAGAAGGTGTGCACGAGCCACAAGCAGCTTTTGCCAGAGCTGCTGGAGCAGATCCTGGACTGCATAGCCCTGGCCCACTCCAACTGGAACACTAGCGCAAAGACTGCAGAGAACAAGTCGAAACTTGTTGATACATTGATCGCGATTGCAGGGTCTGGGGTTTCGCTCAAGCTCGATGAAGCGGCTCAACAAGACGACGTAACATTGGCTGCAACCATGTACAGCTGCGCTGCACAAGCAGTCAAGATTCTTTCTATTGAGCTGTACAAGTCTCCGAGCCAGAATCTGCCCAAGATTACAAGCAAGTTGAACGAGTACTCCGGCAAGTTTCTCGCGATAACCGGGTTCAGGGGGTCACTGCATGGGAACTTGACCCGCAATTTTGCCAAAAAATATAATGTGCAGCTGGCTAAATTCGTCAAATCGGGGCTGGTCAACAAGAAATTCTACGGTGAGTCGTACCTCTATGACATGTGGCTGCTGGATATTCTACTCGACGACGATCCGGCCTGGGAAGCGGGTTACAAGAGGGAGGTGCTCGAAGCCAATGTCAATTTATCGCTCATTGATGCGCAGGTCACAATGGTGCATGCTTGGTGCTCATTACTCACGTCTGTGATCCGTGGCGTCTCCAAACTCGATAGTTCAGCACGAACCAAGGTGGAAGCTGACTTGGTCAAGATCGCAGTCAAGGCGGTCGAGATCAATGCGGCCGATGACGGCATTGCGTCGGCGGTGCCGCTTTTCCAACCGACATTCTTGAGACGTCTGGATCTCGCGTTCAGTGTGTTTTATAACGTGAAAGAGCGGAGCGTTACTGCAGCAGAGCTAGAGATGATATTCGGTCTGCTTGTCGATCCCAATGTGGGGTTTGCCGAGAATGGTGCGTCGTCGTCGACCAAACTTTACAGACAACTGCTCAAGATTCTCAACTTGGTTCTGGATGGCGTGAAAGGAAGTGCCACGGACTTTTCACTGCATCAAACGCTTCACCAGATTCTGGATGTGGTGGTTATTCGCGGCATGCGATCGATTGTCACGTCACTGACCGATACCAACAAGGACAAGGGCACTGTGGACGATATAATCCAGATCATCAGCGTGCTACGCAAGTGCCTCAAGTTCCGTGGCATTGAAGCGGTGTACCCCAACCTGGTACTACAAATGGCGGACTCGGGCACAGATCGAGCGGTGCTTGCGCTCTACTCCAACTGCACGGAGACCACCTCCGACGCTGGCGCGTTTGGCGAACTAGCACTACTGTACCTTATTGAATGGATGCAGGTAGACAGCATGGCGGACCAGTTTGTAATGTCTGGCATTTTTGGGGTGCTTATGCAGGCGCCCATTTCCAAGATGATCCAAACCGGCGGCATCACCGCCCAAGCGGAGCCGCGTCTGTATGGAATCTGGTCGAACGGGATCCTGACTGCCATTCTCGTGTTGCTGGAGAAGCTGGGATCGCCCATTGTCCCCGAGGTGATTATGTTTACGAATTTCTTCCAGGCGCAGCTGCTGTCCACGCTGTCGTCGTGGCTGCTCGATACTGCCAGCATGGAGATTACGCTCGCTGCTATCAATGAAACATCGCAGATTGTCTTGTTGTTCGATATAGTGACGCGGCTATGCGAAGCGGATCAATTTGAGCAGATGCAACGGACGCGACTGCCCTCAAATGTGGATCTCACCGAGAGCATTGAGTACCTGTTGACACACCAAAAGTACCTAGCCACGCGGCTGGCCATCACACAAGCGGATGGTAGCGCGGATCAGAAACAGTTTAGGGAGCAGCCGGAGAAACTGATGCAGCGCGTGGTGAGTGGACTGGAGGATTTGAGAGAACTGCTTGCCGAGTGAGACCTTTTATAAGTTCCGAGGCTCCGACTTTTTTGAAAAATACTAGCTACGAGATATGTATAATTTATTTATTTCTTCTGATTCTTGATCCTATATTTGTGAATTCCTGATCCATATCACGTACTTCTTTCTCCCTTCTTCCATCCTATCCATCCCGCGATCGGTCCCACCCTAGAGTTTATCCGCTTGGGGAACGGATAAATTTCACGTTCAAGAAAGCGGTGTAAAAATTTCGTGTACTCAGCCGCACTGACGCTATCTCTAGACATTTTTTTTTCTTTCATGTGCTTCAAACTAGGGTTCTCGTTGTTTTCGATCCGTATATATATAGATAGATACATCTCTACATATTTTGCTTCAGTAATGGAAAGTATACTACGGTTCTGCTCGCTGGACCCGGTCGACGCGCCGGAGCCACTGCCTTTATATGACAACGACGATAAGCATCCACACACACATTCACATACACATCCACGACGCATACCAAGCACAGAAGACGAGCTGTTCCGATACTTAGTTAGCGAGTTCTGCCACCGGTACCCAACAAAATGCAACGACTTTGAAGCGCGGTTTAGGCGGTTCGTACAAGACACGTTCGGTACGCTGGTGAGCCGCTGTTCGCCAAACTACCAAGACTTTGTAGACAAAAAAGTCGCCGCATTGCTCGACGCGCACTTGGCTCAACGAAGTCGAGGTGGCCGAAAAAGAGTAGCAGCACCACGACTAGGGAATGATGCGAAAAGCCGCACAACTAAAGGCAACACAGAATTGTACTACCCGCCTGATTACCACCAACTGATGCGCGGCAGAGACGCGTTGGTTATGTTCAAAGAGCGGTGCGTGTTCTGCCAATGCTATCACTAGAAACGAAATAAATCAAATGTATTAAGATATTACAAAAACAGGAAACTGAAAATAACCAATAAAAATTGTCACACACGTAAAAACCAATCGAATAGAGCCGTTAATAATAAATAAGAGGGTTTCGGTTTTATCAGAAAGTCTAGTACCGCACTGGAGCAGACCAGATTGGAATCTGGCTCAAGTCCGACGAGGTCTCAATCTTGCTCTTCTTCTTGGCATCGTCAATCTCAAACCAAGTGGCAGAGTCGTACGCATTCAAGCCATGCTCCTGCAACTTCTCCACCTCGAGCTGCGACAAACCCCATGGGTCTCGCGGCATCCAGATCACAGGATTTTCGTCATTAACGGCAGGGTTGGCAAACGCCATCGACTCGGCTTCAGGACTAAGCGCAACAGCAGGCATATGGTAGCTTGCTGGCAAAAAGTCCCGCTGCAAAATCTCCGGTGTAAGGTACCGGTGCGGGAAAAAGTATCGTGTGAAAGCACCAACCTTGCCAGTCAACTTCTTGCCGAAACCCTTCTCGGTATCTGGAGAAGCATCGTGAACTTCACCTGGAGGCGAGCCGCCGGATGGATCGAGTGGCCGCGTGCTGCTGGCGCCAGATGGCCGCTGTGGTTTCTCAACCTCGTGGCCATATGGCTCACCTGCAGTGTACGCAGCGCCGACAGTGGTGGCATTGGTGACAGGGTACTCGTTCTGCGAGTTTGGTGGCATGGTCTCATACGTGCTGGTGGCAGCCAAAGTGTTATTGGTCACGCCGCCAGCAACCTTCTCTCCAGTATCCGTAGAAGAAACAGTCACATCGTGCTCCTCGTCAAAGCCTAGCTGCTTGCCTGGAAGTCGGCCGCCAGGACCAAGCTGCGACGAAGTCTCCCGGAGCAAATCTCGTGGCAATGCGCTTCGCAATGGTGCAAATGCAGAGCCCATGTTGATCTGAGTGAAGATGGTTACTGCCAAGATAATCGCTTCCAACACTAGAGGACCCCATGCCTTAGACACGGCGAACAAACCAATCATGCACACCTCGGCAAGGTACAAACCGGTAAAAGTCTGCTGAATTGCTCGCGCATAAAACATTCCTCGTCCCTCTGTAGGAGTGGTGATGAACATGAGGTTGTGCAAGTAGCCAAAGTAGAGCAACAAGTAGGTCAATGCCGAGAAGATGAGAATGATTGGAGCGATCAACGAGTACGTGATTGTAATGACCAGCATATTAGTGTAAATTGGGAAAATGGTACCCCAGCCCGTGCTGCCGAGAACGTTCCATCGAGTCCAAATCTTTCGAGGAGTAGAGTCTAACAGAGTGTGCAGCACGTAAAACAAAACCAATGCTACAATCTGCACAAGCATAGTACCAGTGGCGGTCAAACCTTGCAACAAAAAGTATGAAATGTAAAAATTGGATGCCTTTGGCAAGTTGGAAGCAAGCAAGCTCAACGCACTGGTTGGGTCTTCGATAATCTTAGTAACCACCGACGCAGCTGCAGACGAGATGGTCGTGACCAAAAAGACCTGCACCACTTGGAAAGCGAAATAGGCATTCTGGGTGTAGTACTCGACCGCGGTAGCGGTTGGCCGACCAGCAACTTTGGCCATACTTCGAATAAAGATTGGAAGCACCATCATCAACACCGCCAACAAAATTGTTGGCAGCAACGAAGTCACCAAACCTTTCAATTTCTTAGGCAAATGGTTCAAGAACCGCAAAAAGTGCACCTTGTTGGTCAACGAGTCCAAGTTAGACAAGGAACCAACAAACGCAACAGGAATGGACCAGAAGATGACCAAAGCAGTAATCGCAGCAGCAGCACCGTAGGATCGCACCAATCGCTCCCACCATTCCAGGCGCAGATTTGGCCAGAAGACATCATCAGGTCGGACACCAATGTGTCGTGGCGCCATTTGGAATGCTCGATGGTGAGCCAAGGTCTGGTAAGCGACTTCGGCATGCTCTTGGGTCTCAAACGTGACAAATGCAGAGTTGAGGGGCTTGGAGTCAGTGTATGCCTGTTGCATTTCAAGAATCTCAACATTGAGCTCTTGGATCTTCTCGGAACCGTATTCAATAGTGTCGACCTTCTTACCAATGATTGGCTTCAATCGGTGGGTTGGTCGCTTCTTGTCTGGCACATAGTCGTGAATATCCTGGCCCTCGATTGGGGTCACTTTTGGTGCCTTCTTCTCGCTCTTCAATCTGTTCTTGACAGCCGTCTTCAAGTACTTGACTTCAGCAGCCTCGACTTTACCGGCCAACTTGGTTCGTTCCTTGATTTTCTTGGCAAGCTTGCTCTGGTTTCGGTTGATCCACACATACTTGACGCCATCAAACAAACCTGAAATGCCCTCAACGCTCAAATATTCCTTGGGAACGGTAGCAATCAAAATACTTCGCGAAGATATCAAGGTGGAGTAAGCTGGGGACGTCAAAACTGCCTGTCGCACGGCAACATAGTAGCACATTTCTCGGTAAAGAGTGAACACTATGAATCCAAAGAAGAACCACGACAGCAGAGCTGCAGCGTAGTATCTCTTTGAATCTGCAACATTACCAAACGCCAAAACATCAAATCCACTGTTACCACCGCCGCCAGTAGCATTGACAGACAGCAGGATTGGGTACAGCATGACCACACCTACCAAGCAAATGATTAGTCCGATACGCAGGTATCTCAAGAAAAAGTATCCATCAAGACCGGCGTCTCGCAAAATATCCGAGTCCTTTCGAGTGAGGAGATCCTTGAACCATAATGGACCCTTGGCCAATGGTCGGGGCCGTTCTTCGTCGGGAATTGTCGCGACTGTTGCTCGAGGCTGATAAATTCGTGGCTGCCTTGGTCGAAGGTACAAAAAGGCGGCGACCGACACGATGAAGATGGCACCATTGACCACGAGTGCAGTGACAATGGACTGCACAGAGACAGACGTGCTTTGGTTACTTCCACTGTCGCCTGTCGTCATGGTCGGTGACTAGATTAGTGGTTGTTGGTGGGTGGGGTGTAAGAATGAAGGAGCGGCAGAACGCAATGTGCGATGTTATTTTGCTCGTGTTTCAGGTACACTGTTGTGGTATGGATATAAGAAGAGCTTCGCAACTGTTTAGATCTTTGCAAAATATTCCCTTTCTCGCTTCGTACCGTTGAAAATAAGGGTCAAAGAAGCTGAAAGAGTCTATATGTATCACAAAGCTTCTTTCGAATGGCGGAGGGGGATGTGAGCAGCCGCTTCGAGAAGTGGATTATTTAGGCTCAGAGTTTGCTACCGTTGTCTTTGATTGATTAGCTTTGAACAGTTGATCTCAGATAATGAGAGTACGGTGGGAATTGAATTGAGATCAATTCCATGACAAACATACATTGCAGCGAAGGTGTCGTGGGGTTTCGAATGCCGTGTCGTGAGAGAGAGAGAGAAGAAATCGGAAATTGGGGACTGGCTGCTGGTTATATAAACCTTAAACACAGGGACGCTCCAGCGCTTGAGCGCTTAGCCACGCGTAAATTCTGGAACACAGATTTTTTGACAGCGCGCGCACCCACTTTATGCAGATCGCTGCCTTTCTAGGCGGCAGGGTTTTGTAATCTTTTGCAGCTCAGGCGGTAAATGGGATACGTCGTCAAGGCAACCCCGCCTGCAAAGAAAATTAGCGTGTCTCACGATCTTTCTGTGTGGTAAATGCCGAGTTCAGGGATTTTTTTTTTTCCTTTCAACCCCTGAAAATGATCCATCATATCTAGATCTAGATACAGATACCTGTGTACCGTATGATCGTGAAGGAATTATGCTGTGAAAAGATTTAAAAAGATCGATCTAGAGTTTTTTTTTCTTGAAAGGAAAGGAGTTCTTTAATTGAGAATGTACTGATAACCCTTTGTTGTGTCGGCTGGCAGATTTTCGTCAGCAAGGCTGATGATGATAGTCAATGTACTGTGGGCACGGCTTTCCCTTTACGAATTGAAGAGCAAACATCCAAAAACTTGGCAATATGACTTCATCCGCAATGTTTCTAGTTTGTAGTCCAAGGATCCCATCGCTTGCTTTGACAGGGTGGGATTGTGTGTGTCGGTTGATGGAAGGGCTGATCTAGATGATATCATCTGTTCCAAATGTGAGCATGATACCGGTATTGATACAATTACAATTACTTGGCTTTTGTTACTACTTTTTCTTCAACAGTGAAGATACCAACTATACAGTGTAGTATTCTTTATTTCATTGGTTATCTTCACTGTTTTAGAATGGCCGAGAGATATCCGTACGTATGCGCATGCTTGCGGCTCCATTCCAACATGTACACCCACATTCCTCGGCATTTCAAAAAAAAGGACTGCAGAATGCACATGGTTCGGAGTTCGACCTACAGTATAAGGATCACGTTCTGTTCCGTACACAGCCATGCTGTTTCTTAACTCTAATTTGACCGTATTGAGTGATCAATTAAGTTTCAACTGTATATTTCAGTTGATCACGGGCAGTCGTCAATGGTTCCTGGCGATCATGATGAAAAAAGTGCGTTCAACAGCAATTTTCCAATTCTTTGGAGGGTGCTGCAACAAGCACAAACCGCCTGAGCATACACGCATATGCTGCTGCAAGCGTAAAACCTGTGCATTTTGACAGATCGTTCTTTGAATTGTTGTATGGTACTGTAATTTTGGGGCGGGCTGATATTATATTGTATCATTAGGTACACTCCATACATTAGTTTCAAGGCGTGAGGTGAAGGCGGAGTAGAGAATATCTCTACTGTAGCATCTAATAAATTAAAGTTGGCGAATGAATCCCGCATCTGATCAGGCGTGTTCTAGTTCTTACATTTCTCTCAAGTTCAAATGTTCCAAACCTCCTGATTCAAATGCACGAACAGGCGCATATCTGATCAAGATTTTTGTTCACTCCTCGGCCAAGTCCACTTCTTTGGGGGAGCATTTGACGACGTTTCCTCACAGTACAATGATGCTTCATACACATCATTGGATATATTTCATACTAAACGCACAATTGCAATAAATGTCTACACTACACTCAACGCCCCTAGAGCCGCACTAAAATCCAGGCGTGTTCAGTTCAGGGCAAAAAGGTTCCAAATCACCCAACACCTTTTGACGCGCGTCGCAAGATTCGCTCACCTCACCACACACACGCACACTATGAGTTTGGTAGACCAAGTGATAGAGCGGCTCAAAAAGTGTGAACATGTCCCCGAATCCATCGTCAAGCATCTGTGCTACAAGGCACAGGAAATCCTTATCGAGGAGTCCAACGTGCAGCTGGTCTACACCCCAGTCACCATCTGCGGCGACATTCACGGCCAGTTCCACGACCTGCTGACGCTGTTCAGCATTGGCGGCGAATGCCAATTCACCAACTATTTATTCCTGGGCGACTTTGTCGACAGAGGGTTCTATTCGTTGGAAAGCTTTCTGCTGCTACTGTGTCTGAAGGTACGATACCCCGATCGCATCACACTGATTCGCGGCAACCACGAGTCACGCCAAATCACTACTGCATATGGCTTTTATGACGAATGTCTGCGCAAATACGGCTCGGCCGCGGTGTGGAGACTATGCTGCTCTGTATTTGATTATCTGTCTCTGTCAGCATTGGTAGGAGGCGTTGGTGGAGTATTTTGCGTGCATGGCGGGCTGTCACCGGCGATACAAACTTTGGATGAGATCAGAACGATAGACCGGAAGCAAGAAGTGCCTCATGATGGTCCCATGTGTGATTTATTGTGGTCGGATCCAGACGATGGGCTGGATACGGGCATGGAGGGCGAAGATACCAAAATGTCAGACTTGGTGAAGAAGGAACCGTCGGTGGCAAACGGCAGCGAGATGCAGACAGCTTCGAACTTGGAACTACAGTCATGGGGCGTGTCGCCTCGAGGAGCAGGCTGGTTATTTGGGCCACAGCCCGTACACGAATTTAACCATCAAAACAATACGAGTCTGATTGCTCGAGCCCATCAGCTGGTTCTGGAGGGCTACAAGGAAATGTTTGACTCTTCACTAGTGACTGTATGGTCTGCACCGAATTACTGTTACAGATGCGGCAACGTGGCAGCAATACTACGAATCGAGGATAATCTTGAACGCAAGTACACGATATTCGAGGCCCGTGAGACGGATGAATCAGGGGAGCGAATCGTTCCAATGAAGCGTCCCGTCGCGGAGTATTTTTTGTAAAAAAAAACGAACACATACACGAATGTTCCTACCTTTTCCAGCATATATCATATTTATTTAGAATGACGCGATGACCATTTGCTTTTGAATAGAATTGTATTCCATCATGAATTTTTCAGTATCGCATTCAAAGAACGCGTCCGCGCGCGTGAACAAAAAACACGAAAAACGTGTTGAGATTTCCATAAACGGCAAACCCATTTAGAAAGAAAAATCTACGCGACGCGTTTTCACACCCACTCTCTTTCTACATCTTTTATTATCACCACCCAACAACAACAGAACAAACAAACACACACAAACAATGTCGAGAAAAAGAGACTACAGTGAAAGCGACGAGATGCCGCCGTCGTCGCCAGTAATCAATCATTCTGCCCCGTCACCGGGGTCATCGCCTGGGATTCCGTTCTCAGAAGACGACGCTGACCTGGTGGACCAGGAGGACATGATCGACGATTTGGACGAACAGGCTGAGGAAGAAGCTGGCGAAGATTTGTTCAACGAAAACATGCTGGAGGACTACAAAGGGCTGGAGGACCAGCGCGGGTACGATCTGGGCGCAAGGGACATTGACGACGAAAACGAGTTCGAAGCCATGGACCCTGCTGCGCGAAGACGAGTGGAGATGCAGCTGAATAGACGAGACCAGAGGCTGCAAGGCAACCGACGAGGCGCGTATTTGGACGGCGATGACGACGATAACGACGTTGACATGTTGACGCAGCCGTCAATTCGTCGACGCCGAAACCAATATGACGAAGATGTCGAATATGAAGATCCAATGAATAAGGCTATGAGTGCAGAGGCGCTTGCGGACGTCAAGGCTGCCTCAGTGGCCGAGTGGATCACTGTGGCCCAAGTGAGCAAAACCATCCGGGATGAGTTTATGCGGTTTTTGAAAGAAACCGTTAATGACAAGGGTGAGTCTGTGTACGGTACCAAGCTCAAAGAGCAAGGTTCATCTAACTCCGAATCGCTGGAAATCGAGTATAATGATTTGGTGAATCAAAAAGCTACGCTGGCGTACTTTCTCACTGTGGCGCCTGCCGAAATGTTCCCGCTGCTGGACCAAGTGGCCCTGGAGGCCATGCTGATCCCTTACCCAGACTACATTGCTATCCACTCAGAACTGCATGTGAGAATCAGTGGGCTACCTGTCCAGTTGACGCTACGAGAATTGCGAGAGGAGCATATGAACACGCTGGTGCGAGTCACGGGCGTGGTCACACGAAGAACCGGCGTGTTCCCACAACTCAAGTACGTCAAGTTTGATTGCCCCAAATGTGGCGAATTGCTTGGCCCGTACTTGCAGGACTCTAATCAAGAAGTGCGTATCTCATACTGCCATTCGTGCCAGTCGCGGGGCCCTTTCTTGCTCAACTCGGAAAACACCGTGTATAGAAATTATCAGAAGATTACTCTGCAAGAGTCGCCAGGCACTGTACCTGCAGGACGGCTTCCTCGACATCGAGAAGTCATCTTGCTGGCGGATCTCGTCGACACAGCCAAGCCCGGCGAGGAAGTGGACGTGACGGGCATTTACAAGAATGCATACGACGGGGCGCTTAATGCCAAGAACGGGTTCCCGGTCTTTTCTACAGTGATCGAGGCCAACTTGATCAGGCGAAAGGGTGACGCTTCGAAAGATCTTGGCCGCGAGTTCACCGAAGATGAACAGCGCGAGATCCGACAGCTGTCGCGAAGCAAGTTCATTATTGATAAGATTATCAACTCTATCGCGCCGTCGATCTACGGCCATCGAGATATTAAGACTGCCATTGCATGCTCCCTGTTTGGCGGTGTGGCCAAGGATATCAATGGCAAACACTCCATTCGAGGAGACATTAATGTGCTGCTGCTCGGTGACCCTGGTACCGCCAAGTCGCAATTGCTCAAGTACGCTGAGAAAACGGCCCACCGAGCAGTGTTTGCGACAGGTCAAGGTGCTTCTGCAGTCGGTTTGACTGCTTCTGTTCGAAAAGACCCGGTGACCCGAGAATGGACCTTGGAAGGCGGCGCGTTGGTGCTGGCCGATCAAGGTACATGTCTTATTGACGAGTTTGACAAGATGAACGACCAGGACCGGACGTCGATCCACGAAGCAATGGAGCAGCAGTCCATTTCCATCTCCAAGGCCGGTATTGTCACATCATTACAAGCACGATGTGCCATCATCGCCGCCGCCAATCCTACTGGAGGACGGTACAACTCGACGGTGCCGTTTTCACAGAACGTGGAGCTCACCGAGCCGATTCTGTCGCGATTCGACGTGCTGTGCGTCGTGCGAGATTTGGTGAGGCCAGAAGACGACGAGCGACTTGCTTCGTTCGTCGTCGACTCGCATTCGCGGTCACATCCACTACTGGGTGAACGGGTTCGGCCAGACAGCCAGAACGACGAAGACGTTCAGTTCGATCGACTTGAAACCGACGTCATCAACCACGAAGCCGGCCTTGTCAACAGCTACAACAGCAACAATAACAACAACGCTCCACATGAGGCAGAAGGTATATCGCAGGAGCTGCTGCGCAAGTACATCCACTACGCGCGAACCAAGTGCCACCCCAAGCTGCACCATGTGGACATGGACAAGATCTCCAAGGTGTACGCCGACATGCGACGCGAGTCGCTCGCGACGGGCTCGTTCCCCATCACGGTGCGGCACCTCGAGTCCATTCTGCGGCTCAGCGAGTCGTTTGCAAAGATGCGGTTGAGCGAGTTTGTCAGCAAGTACGACATTGACCGTGCTATCAGAGTCGCGGTTGAGAGTTTTGTCGGCGCACAAAAGGTGTCGGTCAAGAAATCCCTCGAGCGTGGATTCAGAAAGTATACTCTATAGTTTGGACTGGTAATTTTGTAATGATAATGATGAGATATAATAGTAATAATAACAGCCACATAAAAACATGAATGAAAAACGAGCCACAAAAACAACATGAAAAACTAACAAGAGCCAGGTAAAGTAAAACAAGGTAAGAAATAAAACGGGAATAAATATGCCAAGAGAGTAATTGGTTAAAACAAAGTGTTAGCTTGGAACGAAGGTGGGCAATATGCTATTCGAGCTCCAACCCACCGACAACCTCGTCTTCGTCGTCAAATAATATGCTATTCGTATCGGAAGAATACGTCAGGTCATAGTCCTCCTCAGCCTGCGACGAGTCGACGCGATGCTGCTTCTTCATACTCACCGCAGACAAAATGGGCGAATGATGATGTCGCTCTGCTCGCAAGTACAAATGCACAACCCGCTTCTTCTTCTTGTTGAAGAAAAACCACATCATGCACCATATAGTGCCCGGCTCATCGTCCAAAAATGTCTGCGGTGGTGTGTGGGAGTAAATGGAGCTATCCTTGAGATCAATCTCTTTATCAAGAACGTCCCATAGACTAGGCGGCACAGGCATGCCTAGTCCGAAAAGGACATTATTAAACGCGTTAATCACTCTGGATGATGATGGTTCACGCTTGAAATCTTCTGGCATCAGTGACGAAAAATCATGGTCTGGCTGCGATGCGTTCAAAACACTAATCAGGTATGCAAACGTCTTTCTTGATGCGGCCTGGTCCAGCGGCCCAAACGGCGACGTTGAAAGCTGGTTCGAAAGCCTCCTTCTCCTATTCGCATCAATGGCACGACCTCCAAACGTCGTGTTTTCTTCAGTTGGCGGAGAAAGCAGCGCGGAATTGGCATGGGGCGGTGATGCAGATGTGCTGAGGAAATCTTGGTTCAACGAGTCGCTCAAAACAGCATCGGGATGCTGCCTGATATACTCGTAATAATTCAGCATATTCATCTGATGCGTATCGAGCTGTTTCTCCAGCACTTTGTATAGTTTCTTGTCGGACCCGGCCGCTTTCGTCGTGTAGACGTCCACTCCGCCAAACACTTTAAACTCGGGCGTCTCAAACGACAGCCCATTATTCAGCTCTTGAAGCTGGGGTATTTCGATGAACTAGAACTTGTTAGCCATTGTTCAGGTCGCGTCGTAGTCGTGTCGTCGCCGTCGCCATCGTCGCCCTAGTGATGGTTGCCTACTACTACACAACCAGCAGGTTTCCCAACCAACCATATCGCGACATGCAAGAGCGGGCATCATATGGCACACGCGTAGCGCACCTCAAGAACCAGACAGACACAGGAAAAGCAGAACGTACCTTCATGGAAACAAAAGAAAGAGTCGTTACGTAGCTAAAAGAAGCTGGACGAGATGATGGGGTGAGGGACAAAACAAAGTGATGGTTGGAATCGACCCTCTTTTGGCTCTGCTCTGCCGCACTTACGCGGTATAAGGGCAGGCTGGGGCCGCGCGCCGCCCGCCGCCCCGCGCACCTTCATAAACAAGTCTGATAAGGCACGTTCCATGCAGATTGGATTGCAACTTGTCGTATGGAAGTTGCGAGGATAATTGGTTGAGAATTGGAGGAATATGCTATAGTTGATTGGTTTGAGTTCTTGTAACTGGATTCTCCACCTAGCTGTCCTCAGGAGGGTCTGATTGGGAATCCCTCACCGCACACTGATAGACCTCCACGGCCCGTCGCAGGGGCAACCAGTAACACCTGCGGGATATTCCGTGTGCTGTGCGACTGTGCGACCCTTGCACCGTACGGCGCATGTGGGGAAGATATAACTGTCATAAGGTGTACATTCATAAATTCATTGTAGTCGTATAGCTAATAGTATCAGTTGTTGGTTCAAACCATATGCAGCTTCCAGTTCTCTCTTGAGACTCCACTTTCAAGTCCATGCGCCAGAGCAGCACACTCAGAATCATGCAGTCGTAAAGTATCTTCTCAAGACAGTATGTGTCCTTGGAATACCCGCGTAGAGATGAAGGTTCCCTGAAGTACACTCACACCCACAGCTGCGTTGAAAGAACTCTGAAAAAATGTTGACGCCCCACGGCGTGCGGCTACCAGATCACTTCTCTTGGTCTGTTACTACTTCAACTCTCACACCTTCCTTGACAATTTCAAAATCACTTATTCTGCTAGGAGCCCAAGGTGAGTACACAAGCTTCATAGATCTCGACCTGTCGTGGCCCCTTCTCACTGCCACTCGCACGTCCACAGCTGCACTCCACGCCGGACCACAGTAGGGACGGAGAGCAGTGTTAGTGCGTTTGGACCCATGGAAACTACCAGCGCTGCTTGAAGGTGCACCCTTGCCGTCTGCCTTTTTGGTATTCTCTTGCTTCTTCTCTATGCTCCTCCAGTAGACTGTATTCCGTGACCAACCGCTGTGAAACCGCGATTGGTAATCATATTGCATTGGTATCTTCTCGACTTCGATAGTAAACCTTGTCGGAAACACGGACGTAACCTGATTGGCGACTACGATCGCAAAGTTGAGCTTTCTCGCACACGCCTTGAGTCGCTGGGCCAGCATCTCAATATTTTTAGTCGTGTCCTTCATATTCATCTCACGAAACGGCTGCGCAATGCTATCGATTACGACAAGTCCTACATCAAACTGCTCGACCGCTTGAGGCACATTGACCAATAAAGTCTGCTGCATCTCTGTAAACGTCCTGCACTTGAAAACTAGCAGAGCTTCCTGGCTTCCTCCAGTACTGCGCTCCATATCGTCGAGTCTAACTTTCGGTAATGCTGATTCCGTCGATACATATATGGCTGCTCGCCCTAAACCGCCTTCTTCAGGTTGCAATTGCACTGTGAATGCGATCTGGGTCAGGATGTGGGATTTGCCGCAACCGGCCTCGCCTACAAACTCGGTTATACTCTTGGTTCTGATTCCTCCATTCAGCAGCTGATCCAAACCCTCATCACCGGTCGTGAACAGTGAATTCTCTATATGCGAAGTCTGATACAAGTCACACAACTTGATTTGTTCGGGGTTGCACTGACTCTTAACGTGGTCTAAAAAGTCACCTAGAAACCGGCGTACCTCTGTTATAGACCGGCCACATCGGCTGGAAAGCGCCTGCTCCGTGATGTAGAGCAGCTCATGTGTCTTGATGTCTCTCTCCTCTAGTGCTGTGATGAGGCCGTCGTATTCAGGCTTGTCGAATGACGGGTATGTTTCCCCAATGTCCATCCGCTGGCGAAGAGAGACTTAAGGAGGATGCCGGGCAAAGGAAATTATCGTCGTGAACTTATAGAAAATGCTAGGAGAATGACGGACGGAAGATTTGAAGCCGAGTTTTGTGTGACTCTTTTGGTGGATATCTTGCTGCGGATTTTTGGTTGTGCGTGTGGACGGACGCGTTTTGAATAATTAAAACCAGCGCGTTCCGGCGCGTCCTCCACACTTCACTACATCATCATCATGGCGGAAAGCTCATCAAAGCACGACGATGCCAGGTCGCCGGCATCGGTCACGGCTTTGGACTATATTAATAGCCAGATGCAACTGTATGGTTTTGATATAAGAAAGAGCTAATCGTTACTAGGGAACAGGAGGCACGAGAGAAGATGCCATATGATCCGAACCACTGTACGCATCACGACGAACCGGTGCGCCAACAGATCTTTGCGTGTTTAACCTGCCGTAAGAAGAACGGAGGTGTAGCTAACGGGGTCTGCTACTCTTGCAGCATTCAGTGCCACTCAGATCACGACGTGGTGGAGCTACTGACGAAACGCAACTTCAGCTGCGACTGTGGCACAGAACGGATGGCGAGCTTTGGCGGATGCAACTTGCGGAAAAACTTTAGAGCCTTGGACAAGCCATGTGATACCAACAAGTACGGTCAGAACTTTGACGGCAAGTTCTGTGTTTGCTCCAGAGAATTCAACGGTGATCAGCCGACGACAATGTATCAGTGCATTATGGGTGACGCGTGCTTGGAGGACTGGTATCATGAAGAATGCATTCTTGGTATTCCAGTTCGGACAAAGGAAATGCGTGCTAATACACATCCCGAGGGCGAAAACATGTTTGAAAAGCTCGAGTCTGCTGCATCCAATTCTGTTCAGGCTGTCGATGACCAAATTGACCAGGACAGCGAGCCGCTCGAGGGCATGCCACATTCGGACGACTTTGAGGGATTCATATGTTGGCAGTGTGTGGCAAAGCATAGGACGGCGATGGAAAAGATATCAAAGTTGAAGGAAGTTGCACTCATGACCGTTGTTCATGGTGAGTTTGCAAGCATTGAAGAAAGAAAGGCAAAGCTGGATCCAGAAAGCGGCAGTAAACGGCCATCGGCTGATGATGGTGACAGTGCATCAAAGAAGGTGAAGGATCAAGATGGAGAGCCAGCTCCAAACGTTAATCCGTCACAATCCCAAGACTTTTCTCTTTTCCTACTTGACGGCTATCAAGAAAAGTTGCTAGCATCCGAAGATGAAGATATTCGTGAATTACTCAAGCTTGCGCCATTTTTGGGCGAGGAAGAGCCAGAATACCAGCTTCAAGAAGACGAAGATGCTAATTCATCGCTTCTAGATGCTGGCACAAAAGCATTGAACAACTTGCCACGAGAGAAGGCCATCAACGGGATGCATGCATATACGCAAATCAAGGAGCGGCTGACTGCGTTTTTGAAGCCGTTTGCAGATGAAGGCAAGGTTGTCACCGAGACCGATGTCAAGGAATTCTTTGCAAATGTAGAAGAGCGGGCAAGTGATCAGGCTAGTCTGAAATCTTGATGCAATATTTTATATTTCCCCTTCCATACTATACTACTTATTTATCTATCTTTTTGAAGAACAATTCGTCACTACAGGCTTGGTACTCTACGCCAAATTCGTCACGACAGACTTGATAACGAGGTAGTCGTCAAGACCATACTTAGAACCTTCTCGTCCAAACCCGCTCTGCTTGACACCGCCAAACGGCAACGCCACCTCGGTGATGCTTCCAGTGTTGATGCCAATCATACCGACATCCAGCGCCTCACTGACACGGTTCACTCTGGTGACATCATTCGAGTAGAAGTACGCCGCGAGTCCAACCTCGGTGTTGTTCGCCCACTCAATGACCTGCTCGTCGGTCTTGAACTTGATCAATGCAGCGACCGGACCGAATGTCTCCTCCTTGGTCACAATCATGTCCTGGGTCACGTCCCCGAGCACCGTCAAGTCGTAGAAGTTGGCGCCGAGATCTGGTCGTGGCTTGCCGCCGATAAGTACCTTGCCGTGCTTGTCCAATGCGTCGGTGACATGCCGGTGGACTTTTTCCACAGACGCGGCGTTGGTCAATGGGCCGTGGGTGGCCTCATCATGGAACCCGTGGCCGAGCCGCATCTCCTCGCCGATACGTTTGGTGAACTTTTTGGCAAACTCGTCATACACTTTTTCGTGCACGTAGAATCGGTTTGCGCAGATGCAAGTCTGGCCAGAGCCTCGGAATTTAGACATGATAGCCCCTTGCACGGCCTTGTCAATGTCGGCATCGTCAAACACAATGAACGGAGCGTTGCCTCCGAGTTCGAATGACACTTTCTTGACGCTTGAAGACGCCTGCTCCATGAGTACCTTGCCTACACCCGTGCTGCCGGTGAACGTCACTTTGGAGACCTCCGGGTTGACGCACATTTCTCGGCCGAATTCTTTAACATTCTTTTGAACAGTCAGCACATTCAATACACCGCGTGGGATTCCCGCTTCTTCGCCCAAGTACGCCATGGCGAGGGCAGAGAATGGTGTAGCATCAGCGGGCTTGATCACAGTGGTGCACCCGGCAGCCACAGCCGCACCAACTTTACGAGCAATCATCGACGACGGGAAGTTCCATGGGGTTATAATTGAGCACACTCCGACCGGCTGCTTGATTGTATGGATCCTTGCATGGGGGAATTGCGACGGGATCACGTCGCCGTAGATTCGTGGTGCTTCTTCAGCGAACCACTCAAGGTTGGTGATGGACGACATGACCTCCAACCGAGCCTCCGCAAGAGGCTTGCCGTTCTCCCACGTCAGGATCTTTGCGAGATCCTCCTGGTTCTCCAGCATGAGGTCCGACCACTTGCGAAGCATCCGTGCCCGCTCCCGATTCGTCGTCTTCCGGAAGTTGACAAATGCTGTCCGGGCGTGCGTGATGGTCTCCTTAAGCTCCTCGGTCGTCATTTGCGGGACCTGAGCAATCAGTTTGCCCGTCGCAGGATCGTGGACGTCGAACGTCTCACCAGAATTTGCAGACTTCCACTCGCCGTTCACGAGACATTGCGACCTCAGCAGTTCAGAGTTCTTCAACGCTGGAGGCGATACCATACTGAGCTGTCGGACAGATTTCGTGATCACACTCTGCTTGTTAGAAGCAAGAGAACGCAACATTGGGAGAAAGAGAATTGGCGTTCGTGCGATAGTCAGTAGATGAGACTATTGCGGATCAAAAAGCGTGGATCTTGCCTTCTCTTATAGACACAGCGGCTCTCGGCAATTGTTGCTTCTTTTGCCCCACGCCCACGACCCGCGTTCCGCCCAAGAAAGGGTTTAGCCGCGCCGCGCATAATCTAGAGAGTAGTTTTCCATATTTTTCATGTCATTAGACTATTTACAATTGTAGCGATAAAACGAATAAAACAATATATCTAAAGGTATAAGCACAAATTTTCAGATGCGATTCGAAATAACAGATAACAAAGTCTGAGAGAGCTGGAGAAAGCTCCGTCACGCCCAGCGGCTAAAAGTGAAATTTTGGAAGCTGTGCGGCGCAACATATTTCGAAGAAGAACTTACTCATCGTCGTCCTTCTTTTTCTTCTTTAATTGAGATTTCCACATTGTCTGTGCCTTGTTCTTGTCTAGGTCCGCAAAGAGTCTGTCGAAAATGTCCTGGTACCATTTGACAGGAACAGCCTCTAGCCCTTCACGAATGTACTCTGGAATATTCTCCCAGTCTGCCTGGTTATCGTATGGGAAAAAGATAGTCTTCGCACCAGCAAGTCTTGCTGCCATAGTCTTCTCCCTCAGTCCACCTATCCGTAGAACTTTGCCTGTAAGAGTAATCTCACCCGTCATGCACGCAGTAGGATCGAGTGGACGGTCAAGCGCAAGCGACAGCAAAGACGTGGTCATGGTCACGCCAGCGGATGGGCCATCCTTCTTGATAGCACCCTCGGGACAGTGCAAATGAATGTGAGCCTTGTCGAAGAAGCGGTTCTCCGGGAAATTCTTACTCATAAACATCTTGCAGAACGAGTATGCAATGGATGAAGATTCGTTCATAACGTCCCCAAGCTGGCCAGTTCGACGGAACTCTGGTTTGGCATCGGCTGATAGTGGCTGTTGTAAGACAGATTCAATGTAAAGAGGAGCACCTCCCATCTCAGTAAACGCAAGGCCCATAATCACACCGGATGGAGTCACATCGTACATACGGTCCTCGAGATGAACAGGCGGACCAAGGTACTCCCGCAATCCGTCGACATCGACAGTGAACTTTTTACCTGCCGGGATATTGAGCTTGGCAATCTTCTTGGTCGCATGGTGATCTTCCTTGTCCATTTCCTTGCCGCCCATCTTCTTGGGATCGTAGATGCTCTCGGTTTCCACAGCTTTCGTCTTGGAGTCTTCAACAGCCGTGGACGACGCATTCATCACTGTGCTACCAGATGCTGCTGCTGGGTTCGATGGCTTATTCTCAGTTTTGACATTCTCGGTGCTAGTAGCTTCGATAGGAATAATAGTGTCTTCGCCAGTATCGTATTCCTCCACCACCTTTAACGCCAGCTTCCGGTGGACCTTCTCTATCAGTTTCTTCAGCCCTCGCACACCATTCTCCCTACTGTACAGCGACACGAGCTTCTCAATGGCATCATGTTTGATCTCCACGTTGAGATTTTCAAGACCACTCACTTTCAATGATTGAGGAATAAGGTACTGCTCAGCAATGGAAACCCGTTCTGAGGCAACATAGCCGGAAATATCGATAATTTCCATTCGATCCTTGAGAGGCGCTGGAATCGATTCGATATAATTCGCCGTGCAGACAAACAGCACCTTCGACACATCAATAGGCACATCCAGGTACGAGTCGACAAAAGATGTGTTCTGCTCAGGATCCAGTACTTCAAGCAAAGCAGCGGAAGGATCACCATGCAAGTTGACACGACCCACCTTGTCAATCTCATCGATTAAAATAAGCGGGTTTTGTGTTTGAGTTTGCTTGAGAGTCTGGATTATTCTACCCGGCACAGACCCGACATATGTTCGTCGATGTCCCTTGATCTCCGAAACATCGTGCATACCACCGACACTAATTCTAGAGAACTTTCGGCCAAGCGCCTCAGCAATAGACTTGCCGATGGAAGTTTTACCCACACCAGGAGGTCCGCAGAAGCAAATAATCTTACCGTCAACAGATCCTGATAAGCGGGCGGTGGCAATAAACTCGAGAATACGGTCCTTAACATCTTTAAGCCCATAATGACCCTTGTCTAGAATCTTGCGAGCTTCCTTAATGTCGTACTTGTCTTCCGAGAAGACTCCCCATGGCATTTGAGTCAACCAATCGACGTAATTTCGTGTCATACTGTGCTCAAGGCTGGATGGATCTGTGCTCTCTAATTTGACAATCTCCTCGTCGAATGCTTTTTGAGCTAACTCAGGCATGGAAAGCTTTGCGGCCCTTTCCCGGAACACGTCTGTAGACTTTTCCTTATTTTCAATGCCAAGCTCCTTTTTTATCTCGGTCATCTTCTCCTCCAAGTACACCTTCTTGTAGCGACTTTGGAGCTTTGCATCCACATTCTTCTTGAACTTGTCCTGCAGGTTGATTTGAAGCAACTCCTTCTTGACTAGCTCCAATGCCTTTTCGAGTCGCACCTTGACATCTCGCGTTTCTAAAATTTCCTGCACATCGGAAGAGCCCTCTGACATGGCTGCAGCAAAGTCCGCTAGAGCTGCCGGATCTCCAAATGCCTCGTTGGTCGGCTTGAGCGAAATAATCGCAAACGATGCAATTTGTTCGCGGAATATCAGGCTCAATTGGCTAAGCTGACGGAGGACTTCAATGATCTGAGCACAAAGTGCCTGAATGTCTTGATCGTGAACATCATATTCATTGTGCTCAATAGTTTTCACGCCCTTCATCCAAGGCACTTGAAGCGAATAAAAGTTTGCATTGGAGTAGGCAGTATCAAAGCTTGTCACATCCATATTGGTATTCTTGTCCGCCTCGGCAGTAACTCCTGTGCTGGGCTTTGATTCGACAAGTTCACCAACAGACACACGGGATAGTGGCAGCAACGTGATTGTGCAACCCGGCTGACCATCTTCGTATCTGGAGAAAACTCCTCCAATACGGCAATAAGCACCAACAGGGTATACATCATTAACATCTTTGAGAACTTCGCTAGTGTCCTCGCTTTCCGGCTTTCTTAAAAACACAGCAACGCATTGCTCTTGCAAATTGTCGTAAAAAATCCGCCGAATTGCATAGATAATTTCAGGGTCCTGAATGCGGCATGCTCGATGGTAACCTAAAATAGTATTGTTAGTATCATATTAACTGTAACAACAAGACATACCAGGGATAGCAGGTCGGTCCGGCAATGCTAAGCACAAGGTCTGCCTTTTGTTGTCAGGCGATGCAGGTCTGAAGCCAAAGTGCGATGCTCTAGACTCAGCAGGTTTCCCAGATTCGTCTACACCGCTAGCGCTTTCAGCACCACGGCCCTTTGAGCCCTTGTCGTCATCATCATTGCTCTTTCTGAGCTGTCTTCGTCGTCCTCCACGGGGGCGTTCGTCTTCGGGGTTGGAAGATGAGGTGCTTCGTTTCGGTTCTGAGTCAGCAACTTCAGATCGGTTCGTCTCTTCAGTAACATCACTGGGGGGCTTATTCTCGTCGGTGGTGTTAGGCTTTTCTGTTTTATCTGCTGAGTTTGATCCCTCTTCCGAATTGGAGCCGTTTTTGCCAGATCTGACTTTAACAGCCGGATCTGATCCGTTGTTGTTACTACCATTATTGGATGCGTAATACCTCACTGCCGAATATGCTAATGGACTGCGCGTACGCAGGACAAGACTGCTCTTGAAAAGCGCCTGATAGCGACATGCTTTCACTAGCTGCCTGGCGGAAAACATGCCGAGTTCTCAGGTGGTTATGTGGAGCAGAAGGTCGGTGGAGGGTGATCTTCGGATGCTGTCGCGCGTGGAGTAGTTGACGCCCAGCCAGACACAGTTCGCGAAAAACTTATCGTGTGCCTCTCGCCTCAAATGACAAATCCTAAAATAAGCTGTCAACTCGAGAGAAATTTTCCATTTCGTTAAAAAAAATGGGATCATATTTTGGAAAGATTTCTGTATCGGTAAATGGATGTTCCAAAACTAGCATATCTCCTTCTCAATAAATGAATTGACTTGTTATGCGGCTCAAGTTGCGTCATCCTCATTCGAGCCGCATCCTCTTATTACAGATCAGATAACAAAACCTAGTTGAAAACTCAAAGTAAAACTAAAATATATAACGAGCCAAGAGATGCATTATTTTTGATTCTAGCGCCGATTGCAGCTTAGGCATTTGTAAACTGTTGGTTCACTGCTGCTTGACATTCTGTCCCAGGATGCAATCACGAATTACACGAAATTTGAATCCGTTTGATTCTCCTAGATACTAGATTGGAATCTCATTGCTCGTTTAATTCGACATGTTCGATCATTTGACTAGTTCTTGATACAGAGCCAGATAATGAGATGAGTGCCTGGTCGTCCAATACAACTAGTACCCACCCTGAAACAATACTAGCGATGTCTTTGAAAGGGAAACCTAGTAATCTCCATACTTGTCAAATTATATAGCTACAATGTTAAGCATGTTTTATGGAGTCATGCTAGGAAAAATTAAGGCATCATCGAGATCATTAATGAGTTTGAGTGCCAAGATATATGTTGCTCAAGACACAGTCTATTGAAGGGATTGCAATGGGCCAAACCTACAACGAGACGACAAAAAGTCTTACAAGCCCCTATTCGTTAAAAAATTGTTGTTGAAGTGCCTCTAGTGAAGCTTTAGCCTCTTGTTGTTGTAGACCTTTTTCATGCAGGTACTGCCGATACTTTGCAAGATAAATTTTCAGTACTTCGGCATAATTCTCCATACCAAGTGATGTAAGGGAATGAAGAACGTCTTGTCCATTGATTGTTTTTCTTTTCTCACCAACACAGATTTCTGCTGCCTCGCTGGTGACGAATGCCACAAATTCAGTCACGCACTGCTGCATACATTCCTTTGCCTCCTTTGATACTTTTGCATTGAGGGGGATGGCGAGCTTCATCGTCCTTGCAACTTTTGTACTGTTAGAGACCATATTTAGAGCCAATTGCAAGTGACATACCATTCGCCATTGGCAGGAGCAGATCCAATTCGCTCTCGGTGGGATTTCTGTGACCCTGTCCCTGGTCCGAGTCGTCTGACATTAGCGAGATTGTGTTAAATTGTCATAACCTCCAAAATTTACCAAACCATTCCAAAAGAAACACAACTTGAGGGGGGTAAAGCAAGAAGATATATATACACAAAATTCCCAGTCGCCGGTCCTGTCGGTATTATACTGGAGCGAACCAACTCGTTCCATCCTGCACGTGTCTCAAGCCGCACCACCCCCATCGATGAGGCTTCGGAGCCGGGTAACCGCGGCCGGAGATCCTGCACGTCATGTTGCGCCGCCAGCAGCAATGGAAGAGGGCAAAACGCTCAAACACCGCGTGAGCGTCGCGGGGAAGAGACATCGTCCTCGAGTGTTAAGGCTGTGACACAAGTGATCCACTCACGAATTTGTTAACTTCATTCCTGTGTTCGACCAGCAATTACCATCGAAGTACACAGTAGTACTTTAAGTCAATCACAATTAGAATATTGGGGTGTATTACTCTATTACTTCGACTCTGTGATCTACCGGCACCACTCACTATCACAACGACAGTGTTTAATCGCTTGATGCTGATACAAACATAAGAAGAGTTTAATCAATATCTACAATGCTGGAATCAGTGGCTGCGGGCCTTCTGAACAGATTCTTGGTACGTTATCTTGTGGTCGAGTAAACAAATTGCTAACTGACGCTAGGGTTCTTACGTATGAAAAAGAACAAGGCGGAGATGGGTGGCTAATCCTGTTTAGGTCAAGAACTTTGATCCGAAGCAATTGAACATTGGGATTTGGAATGGTGATGTGAAACTGAGGAATCTGGATCTCAAGCGAGAGGTATGTTTGGGTCGACACAAGTTGACAGGAACTAATATATTATTCTAGGCGCTGGATAAGTTTAGGTTGCCGATAGATGTTGTCGAGGGACATCTGGGGGAGCTCGTCATGCAAATCCCATGGTCCAATCTCAAAAACAAGCCTGTAAAGATTGTCATTGAAGATGTTTACCTTCTGGCAAATCCGAAGCTAAACCAGGACTACGATGCGGAGGAAGAAGAAAGGCGTAGCCATGCATTGAAAATGGAGAAACTCGAGAACGCTGAGTTGCTTCATAGAGATTCTTCATCGACAATGACGGACGAGGAGCTGCAGAAGAATCAGAGCTTTACGGATTCGTTGGTGACGAAAATCGTGGATAATGTTCAAATTACAATCAAGAACATTCACGTTCGCTACGAAGATTTCGAGAGTGTACCAGGGCATCCT
The DNA here is from genome assembly GCA_030580095.1 of Blastobotrys petasosporus. NCBI lineage: Eukaryota > Fungi > Ascomycota > Dipodascomycetes > Dipodascales > Trichomonascaceae > Blastobotrys > Blastobotrys petasosporus. The sequence goes on from JAKTSG010000016.1 coordinate 107,930, forward strand.
TTCTCAGTTGGCCTCACGCTGGAGGAGCTCTCGGCAGTTTCAACGGATGGAGAGTGGAATCCAGTGTTTATTCAAAATGTCACACAGATCAGCCGCAAGCTGTTGAAACTGAATTCGCTATCCATCTACTGGAACACGGATTCAAAATCCATAAAACCCGATGAAGAGGGAGAGGAATCCTTGAATGACTTGTTCAAAGCAGGCATTCCAAGATCAGGACACGAGCTCGAGTCGAACCAGTATATACTAAAGCCAGTATCGGGTACAGGTAGACTGACTATGAACAAGAATGGGCCCACGGAAACCACTCCAAGAACAAAAGCTGAAATGCTTTTCGACGATCTTGGGTTTGTATTTGATAGCGATCAATACCGCGATGCATTGTGGACTGCAGATTTGTTTCGTCTCTACATGAAAACGAAAGACTTCAAAAAGTATCGTCCAACGGTCTCTGTTAAAGATGATCCAAAAGCATGGTTCAAGTACGCTGGAAATGTTGTTTTGGGCGAAATTCATCAGAAACGAAAGGAGTGGTCGTGGGATTATATTAACGAGCGCCGCGAAAATCGCCTACGATATATTGTTCTTTTCAAGCAGAAGCAAACAGCGACTTTGTCACAAGAGGAGCTAGACGAATTCAATCAATTCGAATGGGATCTCTCATACGAGGATATTCGTTTCTATCGATCGCTGGCCAAGTCTGAGCTTCGGAAAGAGCATGCAAAGATCAAAACCAATGAACCTGCTAAAAATCAACAATCCGGTGGATGGATGAGTTGGGTGTGGGGTGGAACCGGTGAGCAACAGAATTCTACTTCGGCCGAAGAAATCTCAATGACCGACGAGCAAACAAAAGAACTCTACGATGCTATTGAGTGGGACGAGAAGAAAGCGATACAAGATAGTATTGACATACCTCGCGACCGCGTCAAATTAGAGCTACAGACATCGCTGAAAACAGGAAGCTTCAAGCTACGGCGTGACCCGCACGGAAAGGATGAAGATTTGGCAATTGTACATTTCAATGGCTTCAAGGCCGATTTCTGGCAGCGTCCAGATTCATTTCTCGCCAACGTTAGCCTGCATGAGTTGAGAGTCGACGATAAAACCCAAAGCTCGCTTTACGAGCAGGTAGTGACAGTCAAAGATATCGCTTCTCATGGTCACAACCACCATTTGGACCACGAAGATGAAATGACGATAGATACAAACGGCAACGACAATTCGTTCTTCTGGCTTTCCTTTGAAAGCAACCCACTCGATGGCTCTGCTGATTCAAGCCTTAAAGTTAAGCTGAAAAGTGTTACCGTGTTTTATAACTGCGCTTTTGTTGAAAATATTATGAGGTTTTTCAAGCCTCCACGTGCACATCTGGAGACGATTGGAGCAATTATGAATGCTGCCGGAGCTACTGTCGAAGGATTGCGAGATCAGACTCGTATTGGCCTCGAATATGCGTTGACGGAGCACAAAACTATTGATATCAATATGGATCTCCAGGCTCCGCTGATCGTCCTGCCTCTCGATGTTACAAGCTGGGAATCCCCATGTGCAATCATTGATGCTGGTCATATCAGCATAATAAGCGATCTTGTGGATGCAGAAGTACTGGAGGATGTACGAACTAAGCAGAAACAATCATACACAGACTCCGACTGGAGGCGGCTTGAGACGCTCATGTATGACAAGTTCAACCTTCAAATGCACGACACGCAATTCCTGCTTGGCTCGAGTGTTCGAGAAACTATTAAACACTTGCACAATAAAGAGGACAGCCCGCTTTACGTCATTGATAAAGTCAACATGGACTTTGTAATTGAGATATCTATTGTCCCAGAAGCCAAGTCATTGACAAAGTTCAAGGTGTCGGGCCATCTTCCTCTGTTTAGAGCCCAAATGTCCGACACCAAGTACAAGGTGATGATGCAAATCATCGACAAGAGCATTCCTAACTTTGATTTCGATTCCTTCGATTCCTTGGCGATGAACAATGTGATCCGGGATAGAGGACTCTCATTTCTTGGTGGTGAACGACCGATACTTGAAGGCACTGATTCGGATCCTGAGTCCAAGGTGGCAGATGAACCACACGCCAACGATGATGACCAGAAGGTGTTTTCTTTCAATTTTAAGGTTGATAAGGTTGATATGTCGTTACACAGGTGTATGGACAACAACACGTTTGCACAGGAGCCGATAGTGGATATGATTTTGGAGCATTTCGAACTTGATTACTATTACAAGCCTAATGAGATGGCTGCAGATGTCACTCTTAGCACTCTTTGCATTGAGGAATACATTGAAAAGTCTTCTGAGCCAGATCTCAGAAGAATCGCCACTTCCAAGCCAGGCGCCATTGCCAAAGATTTGTTCAATGTCCAGTACAAGAGAACGAAGCGCGAAGGTCAACCGGATATCAATGATCAACAAGTTGAGGTTTCAATGTCCACAATCAAATTTGTGCTCTCCCCCAAAACTAGCACTGCGCTTCTTGATTTTGTGATTACCACATTCACCAATCCAAATCAGCCTCAAATCGAAGCTAGTGACGAGGCATCAATTGTAACCGAAGTGGAAACCGTCAGCGACAATAAAATTGATGTCAAAGTCAATCTGAGCAGTATAATTGTGGTGCTCAACGACGACGGTATCGCGTTGGCGACAGTTCAACTAGATTCGGCAACTGTGGGAGTGGCCCTCGTGTCACAAACGCTCAGGGTAGACTCACGAATAGGAAGCTTGACGATTCGTGATGATATTAATCAAGGCGCGGATAAAGAGTCGCCTTTGCGTCAGCTGGTCAGTATAGAAGGCGACGATCTTATGCTCTTTAGATACGAGACTTTTGATCGCCAACAAAAGGATCTGGAAAGTACTTCAGAGATCTATTTCCGAGCGGGCTCTGTTAAAGTAAATGTTGTTGATGAGCCGATTTCGCGGATTTTGAAGCTTCTAATGAGGTTTAACAGAATGAGAGGTCTCTATGATGCCGCGCGGCAAGTTGCAGTGAACCAAGCGAATCAATTGCAAGATCCAGACAAGATGAAGATCGATGTCGCTATCAGTACTCCTATTTTGGTGTTTCCTCAATCAGTCTCTGAAGATGGCACGTTTGACAGCCTGACATCTCGGCTTGGTGAGTTCTTTATCAAGAATTCGTTTGCCATGGAAGATGACGTGCTTTCTAATAAGCTTAATACTGGACTTCGTAACACGAACCTCGCGACAGAATTTCGTGTTGCAGATGGACAACAGACGCTTGAGATCTTGGATAGCTTAGATCTCAATTTTAATCTTGAGTACTTGACGTCTATAAGCGGTGGTGAAATCGAACGTCCAACTGTCAATGTGGATGGTACCATGTCAGATGTCGATATCAATCTCACGGAGCTGCAGTTCAAGTATATTATGGATCTTTTGACCTCCGTTACGGGGATCTTCTCCGGCTTGGGTGGAGAGGACGAAGAGGTCGGAGAGCTCGAGAGGGAACTTCAACACTCGAACCGTATCGATACTGCATATTCTAAGCCCGAAGAACCGGTGGCTGGTTCCAATGACAAATTGAACTTCGCTTTTAACTGTGAAAGAGTAGCATTGACTTTATATCACCACACGAGCGACTCTGCGAGCGTGACTGACAAGAGTCTCTCCAGATTCTCTCTTAACCGTACTGGTATTAAAGCTGTTATGGCACATGATAGTACTTGGGAAGCAGATACACATATTCATTCCTTCACTGTGCACGACACCCGAACGCTTAGAGAAAACAAGTTTACCGAGATTATTCCGTCGGTGAACCACAGTGAGTATCAATTCATGTGCAGAGCAACAAAGCGCCGTCTTGATGGCCCTATAGATTTCATGCTTACAGTCGATAGTCCGCGCATGATATTGGCCCTGGACTACCTCTTTGCTTTGAAAAGTTTCATCGACTACGGCCTGATGAAGTCGGCGCAGGTTTCTGAAGAAGCAGAAGCCTCGTCTGCCGAAGGGAATGAAGTAGAGGACGACGTCGATTCTGGGCTTGGAAAGTCAGAGGAAGAAACCCACAGCCCCGGGTTTGCGTTTCATATCAATGTGGTCGATGCATATCTGATTCTTCTTGCAAATGCCGGTCGGGAGGATTCTGAAGCAGTAGTTTTCAAAACAGACCAGATGGTTTTGTCACAGAGAGACACTACCACACTTTCCATCAGCAAGGTTGGAATGTTCCTGTGCCAAATGAGCAAGTTTGAGGAGAACCGTCTGCGCGTTCTCGACGACTTCTCTATGACTGCAAGTATTGATACCAGAGGCTCTGACGCTCTACACCAGCTCAGTAATATTCAAGTCTCTGTAGAGCCGCTCGTATTGAGGCTCTCTCTCAGAGACGTGCTCCTGGCTTTGGATATTGTGAAGAACGCTTCCAAGTTGTCTGAGAGTGAGGCACAAGCCACAAACGCTTTGGAGCAAGCTAGTTCTACCCTTCCAAAGTATTCCAAGTTCTCCAAGCGTCAACTCAGGAAGAATCTAAAGAGTGTTCGCAGTGTGACTACCAGTTCAACCAAGAATGATTCAAAGGGAGGACAAGGACATGTTAGCCGCTCAACTGCACTTACAGAAGCAATTGTGCGCGGTGAACAATTGGTGGCGGAATTTGAGGGCTTCCGGCTCGTGATGATTGGAATGAACCATGAATTGCCAATGCTTGATATGTGTGTTAAATCGTTTACGGCTAGTGCCAAGAACTGGAGTTCTGACTTGATGGTCAGTGTTGGCGCAGAGACATTTGCGAATATATACAATCCATCCAAATCTGCATGGGAGCCTCTGGTAGAGAGCTGGGATATCGGCTTTCACGTTGCTCGAGAGAATGCAGATGCGGCAATCTTTTTGAATATGGTTTCGAGAAGGTTGATGCAGGTGACTCTCACTGCACAGACCTTGGCGCTGCTCAATCAATCTTATAACTTTTTGCTGGAAAAGAGAGAAGATGACGACTTCCTTACCCGCCCACGAGAATCAGATGCACCATATACTGTGCGTAATGAAACAGGTTATCAAATCGAGATATGGGTTGATAAGGGTGACAAGGCTGAAGGCGATGATAGAGAAAACGTTCATACTATCGAAGATGGTGATGAAATACCATGGAGGTTCTACGATTGGAGTATTGTTCGTGAGAACCTTACTGCCGACGGCCAAGAGGTGAACCTTGGAGTCAAACTTGTCGATTCGCCGTTCGACGCAGTCAAAGGGGTTTCGGTCACAAGTGTGGGTGAGCATTTGCATGTACTCTATCCAAAGGTGAACAAGATCTTGCATCGACTCATGTGCAAGGTACAGTTGAAGGATGATTTGAAGAAAATCACTCTAAGGTCGGCTCTAGATGTTCACAATCGCACGCACGTGTCTTTAGACTTGGAAGTACCCAATACGGGTTTAAGCTGGACACTCAAGCCAGGCGATACTAGATCCATACCCATCAAGTATGCGTACGACTACCCGATTCGAATGCGTCCAGACCGGAAGCTTGGTTTTGTCTGGTCTGAGGCTTTACACTGGAAGAATTTGCAACATGACTGCCCCTCCATTCCATGCCAGCCATCGAATCCTCAAGACAGTTCGGCATTCTTTTTGCAGGTTGATGCGCAATACGACAAGAATGTCCCTCTTGCAAGAGTTTATCCGCTCATGTCCCTTGTGATTTCAGCCCCTATCGAAATTGTTAACTTGTTACCTGTTGACTTTTCGTATCGAATCTATGATAAGAATACAAAGAAGGACTGGAGCAATTTCATTAAAAAGGGTGGTACAAGCCCTGTGCACGTTGTACAACTATCCCATCTGCTGCTTCTGAGTGTCCATCCAAAGGAAGCTGGTTTCGATAGGACCGACTTTGCTATTGTCAATTCCAGAAGCAGCGAGTTTAAGCGCGAGAAGTATATGGTAGCTCGTTCTGCTGATGGCCAAAAGCTCACTTTGAGCATTTCTTACCTGTATGAATTGATTTCTCGACGACATATCTGCTAACTTATTTTAGGAGCCCCAAAGAAACAGGATATGGCTACCGCATTGTGGTCTCGACCCCTTATTTGATTTTGAACAAGACTGGATTGGATCTTCAGATTAGAAACAGATCCAATGTCGCTACTTCCAGAGTGTCACATATTGCTTCAGAAGGTACGAAAGTTGAAAGATATACAAAAGCTAACATTTCTAGCTGGTGATTCTATTAAAAAAGCATCGCCAATGATGTGGTCTTACGACTATATTGACCAGAGTAACCGTGCGGTGATTCGAATTGGTGAATCTAAATGGAGCGGCAACCAGAGTTTTGAAGCTATTGGAAGCAACTACGAAGTTGTGATTCCATCGAATAATAATCAATCGGAGATTCATCTTGGTGTGAGCGTGCAAGAGGGCGAAGGACGGTACATCTTGACGAAGATTGTCACAATCACCCCAAGATTCGTGCTCGTCAATAAAATGTCGGAAGATATCATGTTCAAAGATCCAGGCTCGTCCAATACACTGACTTTGAAGGCAAAGAAGTCGCTTGCCCTCAATTTCATGAGGCATGCCAAAGAAAAGCAGGTTGTTGCTAGCTTCATGGGAGCAAGCAGCCAATGGTCTGCGCCGTTTAGCATTAACAACGTCGGTAGGACCCACGTCAAACTCCACAAGCACCAAAAGGGATATGTGCTTCTCAAAATTGATATCATCTTAGAGGGCGCGACTTTGTATTTGCACGTTGCTGATGCTGGCAAAAATTGGCCGTACTCCATGCGGAACTTTACCCATGAAAACTTCATATTCTGGCAGGCCAATCCGTACGTTGATGACGAGGGTATTGAACTTTCCACACATCCTGAATTTGTGCCGATCAAATACAGAGTTCCGGGTAAAAGTGTGATGCCTTACTCGTGGGACTACCCGGCAGCACCAGCAAAGGAGATTATCATAGAGTGCAATGGTAGACAGAGAAGAGTTCAGCTCGCTGAAATCGGCAATCTTCCTCCTATGAAGGTTCCAGCCACTGTGAACTCTGCAGGTTGCATTGTTGACTTGAATGTGGTTGCCGATGGTCCAACGCAAACTTTGGTGTTCTCGGATTACGATCCAGCAATGTCGATGTACAAGCTCAAAAAGACACAGTCACGAGCGTCTCTTGCATCTTCAACTGCAGTCAACTCCCAAGTTGAGTTCAGTGTCGATGCGGACGAAGAAGATAAGCCTCTTATCAATGCTAGTATCAAATTCGAAGGTGTCGGTATTTCTCTCATCAACAAGCGGTTATTGGAACTTTGTTACATCACGCTACGAGGGTTCGAGTTCAACTATCGGTCTTCAGAGCTCTATGATACGTTTACCGCAAAGGTCAAGTGGGTTCAAATCGATAACGAACTATATGGCGGGTTTTATCCTATCATTCTTTACCCTAGTGTTGTGCCTAAGAGCGGCAGGGAAATGGAGAATCATCCTACGTTTTCCGCTTCGATTACACGCGTTAAAGACGACAGTCATGGTGTCTTGTATATAAAGCATGCTACTATGCTGCTCCAAGAGATCACGTTTGAGATGGACGAAGACTTCTTGTTTGCTCTGATGGAGTTTGCACAGAGTCACAACGGATGGAACACTACAGTGAATGACAAACTGTGTGACGAAACCTTGGATATTCCTGAACCTATGCAGGCAAGCTCTGGTTTAGATGTGTACTTTGAGTTTTTGCATATCCAGCCTGCTCAAATGGATCTTTCGTTTGTCAGGACAGAGCATATTAACGTGGAGGATCGTCCAAGCAACGGTAACGCCGTCATGTTCTTCTTCAATATGCTCACTATGGCCATTGGAAACATCAACGATGCACCTGTGAAGTTGAATGCACTTGTTATGGAGAATGTGCGAACACCATTGCCTCTTTTGGTACAAAGCATAAGAACGCATTATAGCCAAGAGTTCCTTTACCAGGTTCACAAGATCTTGGGTTCTGCTGATTTCCTTGGAAATCCTGTTGGTCTATTCAACAACTTGAGTTCCGGATTCATGGATATGTTCTATGAGCCATATCAGGGCTACGTTTTGAACGACCGTCCGCAGGAGTTGGGTATTGGCATTGCGAAAGGCGGGCTAAGTTTCATGAAGAAGAGTATATACGGAGTGTCTGATTCCATAACAAAGGTAACTGGAAGTATCTCCAAGGGCCTTTCTGTTGCGACTATGGATAAGGAGTTTCAAGATAAACGACGTATGAAACGTCAGAGGAATAGACCAAAGCACGCTCTTTACGGCATTGCAAATGGCGCCAACTCCTTTGCTGAAAGTGTGGCTAGTGGATTCTCCGGTTTGGCATTAAATCCTATTCAAGGCGCGGAGAAGGAAGGCGCCGCGGGATTCTTCAAGGGCCTAGGCAAGGGTCTAGTTGGATTACCAACGAAGACAACAATTGGCCTTTTTGATTTTGCCAGTAGCATTTCAGAAGGCGTGAGAAACACAACGACTGTATTTGATTCGGACGCGATCGACAAGGTTAGACCAGCGCGGTACATTGGACCCGATGGAATTGTTCGTCCGTTTTCCGAGAGAGAGGCTATTGGCCAGTCTTGGATCAAGCAGGTGGATGATGGAAAGTACTTTGATGATATTTACATAGCCCACTTGAATATGGGCGGGGATGACATGGCGGTCATTCTCACATTGGAACGAATTATGTTGGTGTCTACAGTTAAGCTCACTTCGGAGTGGGTAGTCAAGTTCAGAGATTTGCAGACCATCGCCATGGAAAGAACGGGTTTGGCATTAATTTTACGTGGCGGCGTTCAGGGTCCATTCATCCCCATATCTGATGTCTCTAGCAGGCGGTTCTTGTATAAAGAGATTGGCATTGCGGTGCAAGAGTTTAATCGAAAGAACCAAACACTGACATAGATGGTTCTTCTAATGATTCGTTATAAATTTATACATATGTGCTATTATTATCTACAGATTCGTGATTCGTGTCGCTCGACTTCGAGCTGGCTATTGTACACTCCGCGGGCAGGCGCGGTTTTCTTGAATGCGTGAGGCTGCTGTGCAGCGAAACCCTCCAGTAATAGAGAAGAGCATCCTAGCACCCCATCTTTAACTCTTACTAGGCAAACATTCTCATCGTCGGGTATAACGTATTGACCGATTTGCAGATCTGCCATCAACTCTTGGTGCGTCTCAGACGCATCAAACAGCCCGTCCATAATAACCCGCCGCACCAGCTTCTTCTTCTGTTTCCGTTCTAGTTTTGTGCGCAGCAGCAGCGTGTTTTGGAAAAAATGCAATGCTCCAAAGACTCGATTCTTAAGTAGAATGGATTCCATAGACGAATCGAGTAGAGAGACTTCCTTGTCTTTGAGTGTCACTTTTGGCGCATATGAAACTTGGCCGTCGGTTTTGATGTTCAGCGTCGGATCCTCGTAAAGGCGAGCCTTTATCGTGTGTACTAGACTCTTACCAGCCTCGGATGCAAGTTGGCTTAGCAAGCTCGAAAAATATATATCTTTGGGAATAGGTAGCTTATCGGTCTGGTATATTATCCTCCCTTTGTCGAACTGTGTCGGGTGTAAAGACTGAACGGTGACACCTGTATAAGGCAAGTTTTTGAGCAAAGCATGATGTACAGGTGCCGGGCCCCTCAGAGAAGGTAAGAGCGAGGGGTGAACGTTATATCCGCCGTATTTAAGCGATCTGATAAAGTCGGAAGGTATCAGCTTGCCGTATGAGACCGCAATTGCTATATTATATCGAGTGTCGGCCAATGCATTGATCTCATCTTTCGTCTCTGCTATTATCACATCCAATCCCTGTGAGCGAGCAGAGCGTATACTTGTCGGCTCTTTATATATCTTCCTTCCTCGGCCACTTGCCTTTGGGGACCGGGTGATAAGATCCAGGCGCTCAATATGGTCGCTGCCCAATGCAGTGCATTTGTATTGGTACAATGCATTCAAGGATTCCACGGAAAACGAATCTGTTCCGAAAAATGCAATTCTCAGCCGTTCTCTATCTGCCAGCACGCAGTTAGAGGACGAAAAACGGCGAAAATGCCCGCATAGTCGCCAGGTCAGACGCATATCATAATTGAAATATCAGCTTTGGCGGAGATGGAAGTGAAATTTCTGACCGGTCTGCGCACGCCAGGGGTCGTGTGCACTATGTCCATGCCTGCATAAGATTTTGTCAGTGATAAGCTTAATTAGTAGTAAGGAAGTAATTTCGCAAATAACTAAAATCACATAATTAAACCTTTAGAGCCCAAATTATGGTGTTACCGCATCTTCTGAAAAGTACACCCAAAAAGAGAGTTGTGCTGGAATGTTGAAAGTTATAGTTTCAGCCGCGCACTGAGATCGTCAACTGAGTTCCTGCGTTAAAATATCCACGTTTCACCTCCACTCACCTACCGTTTAACTTGCGCCCGTTTGAAAGAAGCTTTCTATTACGCGACTGAAATATTAGTCTTATGCATGCCGGACCGGCCAAGAACGATGCGTCCATAGGCGTGAGACGGCTGCTGTCTCTACTCGCCTGTTTCTTATCAGGTACGAACCACCAGATGCACCATAGATAGAGAAGATCTAACGCGTGAAATTTAGGACTCGGCTGTGGAACTCTATATCTATACTCCGCCTATGCGCCTCAAATGGCCTCTCAGCTACAACTCACGACGACAAGTACGTCTTTCATAGGTATGGTCGGTAACCTGGGCATGGCGTTATCCGGGCCCCTGGCGGGTTCCGTGGTAGATAAGCATGGCCCAACGCTGCCGATATTAATAGGGCTGGCAGCTACGTTTTTGGGATACTCTTCAGTAAAGCGGTGCTATGACCAAGAGCTTTCTCTGATTCCTCTTCTGGCTGGATCGTTGATGCTGGTCGGAGTTGGGTCGACCTTTTCATTTTCCGCTATAGTGAAATGTGCAGCGCTGAACTTCCCGAATCATCGTGGCTTTGCAACCTCTGTACCTATGGCAGCATTTGGGCTAAGTGCCTTTTTCATTTCTAGCCTGGGCTCTATATATGCTCCTGGCGACACGTCAAAGTTCCTAGATATTCTATCCAAGCTGCCTCCGAGCCTGTTTGTGGGATGCATTTACTTCATTCGCTTCTTCCCTCCAACGTCGAGCATCACTGATCCAATCGAGTTGCGAAGTAACGTTTCAAGTTCCCCCGGAGATCACGAGATTGCAAGTAAGCCGCGACCCGTGTCGAAAGAACTGCGCGGGTTCCAACTATTAAAAACATCCACTTTTTGGGCCCATTTCCTCGTTATGGGACTTATTGCGGGCATTGGCCAAATGTTCATATATTCCTGTGGATATTGCGTTCGGGCCTTGGTGAGCCATGATCCATCTTTGAGCATAGAAGAATCAGGGGTACTGCATATTCAATCCCTACAGGTGGGGCTCATCTCACTCTCCAGCTTTTTTGGCCGCCTATTGAGCGGCTCACTGTCGGACTTTCTACACAACAAACTACGATATCAAAGGTCGTGGCTGCTAGTTGGAGCTGCTACGGTCTCCTCCGTAGCTCAATTTTTGGGGCTTTCAGTTACCGACCCTATGGACCTGGGGAAAATTTCAGTAGCGACGGGTCTGGCATATGGAATATGCTATGGCTCATACCCCACAATTGTAGGTGACGCATTTGGCATGCAGAATTTTTCACAGAATTGGGGACTGTTGGCCCTAAGTCCCATCTGCACCTCATACTTATTCAATATGCTTTTTGGATATTACTACGACATCAACTCGACACCCGATGAAAGCGGGCATCGGGTGTGCCTGAGTGGGAAGGACTGCTATGCTGGCGCATTCCGAGTCACGCTTTTTGCCGCAATCTCCGTTGTACTTTTATCATTGCAGACAATTAGATCACATAGACGTGGCTAGATTATTTAAAAAAAATCTGTACTTTTTGCTCCTCAATTCAGTGACCAAGCAGTAGCAGTAAGTGGCTCCTCTCAGAGCTGCGCGACGCGAGACGGCCTCTTCCCCCACACAATCTCGTCGATGCATGAAGATGAGGTAGAACGACGCAGAAAACGAGCTGAAAGATTTTCCAAACCTGTTGCCAAGACAGAGTTTGGGCTTCTCAGTAAAGGCGATGCGAGGTATGTGTTCATCTTATGAATTCATTGATAGCTAATGCAAAAACAGGCTTACTCGGCGCACAGAGCAAGTTGAGTTTTTCAAAGACATTCGCCGAGCATACCGGCGGTATTGCGATAAAAATGCCCAGACCCATGGCAGAGGACTTGTGCAAGACGTCGATCCGAGTGCAGAAGCAAAATCAATTGAGTGGATCTTCATGTCGTTGAGAAAGCTGAGAGAGGGACTCTCGCCAGCACCGGCAAGCAAGTTCAAGAAAGACGTACTGCTTTTTTCCATCAAAACCAGTATTCTCGCCAATCGACGTGACCTGTATCCTCCTTCACTGCAGCAGGTCATCTCCGATGCACGACTGTTTGATCTTCTTGACCCTGATGAGAAGAGCGGCGTAGTGTCATGGCACTGTCTTCACATTGGGATAGCACTCAACGACGTGAACCAGGCACTGCTAATCGCTGCTACGCATAAGGACGAGCTTACGTTAAGATTGCTGAAAACTTGGGTACTGAAGAACTGGTTGCAGTGGAATTATTTGGTCGAAAAGGCGGGTGTGTATAGTCGCGCGATTATAAGAAATGCAAATGGCGACGAGATCATCCAGCAAGTGACGATTACTGCGATTTCGCAAAGCTATGTTCAATTAAGTACACAAGGCTTTGAACGGCTTTCAGCTCAGACTTTGAAAACCGTTATGGAAGATCAGAACCCGGGGTGGAAAGTAGAGGGCTCGTTGATTAAATTTCGCGACGTCCGGAAGCGATAACCAGACATTCGAGTTATTCTTCTTAGTTAGATTCAATATTAAATGCCTAATCTCATGAAACTCTATTTATTTCTGGAGGATCAAGATCTCGCTCTTCAAGCGACCTCATTTAATTCACTCATGAAACGACGTGCGGCTTTGGGATCACACTCGTATCACTCCTCACCACCAGAGCAGAACCATGTCCACTGATCCGCTGGCGGATCCCGAGCAAGGCCTTGCCCGACTTGAAGAGCTGGAAACTAAGGTATGACAGAGCGTTGGAAATTATGGTTGTGACTAACATTCAGCTCTACAAGTTGCGAAACGACGTGCCAGGGTTGCTTCGCAAGCTGGCTCATGTCAACGACAACGTATCGGCACATGCGCTCTTCACGCAATGTACTCAAGATGCACAGGGGCTCCATGCGGAAGTGCAAACATTCACTAAGGAGTATAATGAGTGCCACTCGCTTCTGGAGCTAGGACGGGCCCAGAAGTCAAAGCTCAAGGAAGAATCAAAGCCGATCCCACCAAAGACCGGAAACCAGGCACCTGTGCAACGACAAAGTCTAGGATACGTACAAGGGATGAGCCAAGATAAACCCATAGTATTGGACGACTCGGCAGCGGGCGATATTAACAACTACATCACTATGACATGACCCATGTGGCATGTATCCATTTTCTTTAATTATTATGTAACATGAATGACATTTAGGCTCGTAACTAACTAGGAAGTAAATCATTTTTTCTCAAACCGCAAGTCCCATCCCATTCGTGGACCGAAAATTGGCAAAACTTCAGCAACGTTTTGAACATCCTTGTCACCTCGTCCGGAAAGACAGATGACAATGTGCTGGTCTGGTCGCATCGTCTTTGCCAACTCAACGGCGCCATGAATAGCATGCGACGACTCCATAGCAGGAATGATACCCTCAGTCTGAGAGAGAAGCTTGAATCCCTGTAGTGCCTGTAGATCGTCAGCGGTGGTGAACGTCGCCCGCCCTGATGCTTTCCAAGAGGACAACTCAGGTCCAACACCTGGGTAATCAAGACCCGCAGAGATAGAATGAGTGTCCTGAATTTGACCCTCTTCGTTCTGAAGCACGTAGGTCTTTGCGCCGTGAAGTACACCGCTCTTACCCTTGCTGAGGGTTGCAGAATGCTTGTCGGTGTCAATACCGTCACCGGCAGCTTCAACACCGAGAAGCTTGACCGCCTCGCACTGCTCAGCAGTGAAGGGCTCGTAGAGCTTTGGCACAGCAAATGGTGCAAACATACCAGAACAGTTGGATCCACCGCCAACGCATGCAACTACAGCATCAGGAAGCCTGCCTCCATTAAGTTTTGAAAACTCGTCCTTGGTCTCTTTACCAATGACGCTCTGGAAGGTTCTGACCATCGATGGGAATGGATGAGGGCCAGTGGCAGAACCAAGAACGTAGTGTGTGGTGGAAAGCTTTGTAACCCAGACTCGCAGAGCCTCAGAGCAGGCATCTCTAAGAGTCTTTGTACCTGCGTGGACTTCAACTACCTCTGCACCAAGTAGACGCATTCTGAAGACATTGAGAGCCTGTCGTCTTACATCCTCGGCGCCCATATAAACAGTACATTTAAGACCAAACTTTGCGGCAACAGTGGCTGTGGCAACACCGTGCTGCCCGGCACCAGTTTCGGCAATCACTTCGGTCTTACCAAGTCGTTTAGCGATCAGCACTTGGCCGAGAGCGTTGTTGATCTTGTGAGAACCAGTGTGGTTCAAGTCTTCTCGCTTCAACCAGATCTGAGCACCGCCCACTACCTTGGTCAAATTCTCGGCGATATGCAATTTAGATGGACGTCCCATGTAAGAGTAATAAGATCTGTATTCTTCCCAGAACTTTGGATCGTTAACAGCTTCAGTAAAGCCCTTCTCGAGCTCGTTGAGGCAGGCGTACAGGGCCTCAGGCACATACTGACCACCAAACTCACCAAACCGGTCGGCAAACTCCTTTATCTCAGCTGCCTCTTCATTGGTCAAAAGACTCGTCTTGGGCTTATAGTCGTCCTCAATCTCTTCAACAGTGTCTGGGACATGTCGGCCCCCAACAACCTCGCTGATGTACTTTCGAACCACATCTGGACGCTGCTCCTTTGGAGTATCACCGATAAGCGTCACCAAGTAGGATCCAATGACAACACCATCAGCCAGACTACCTACCAGTTTTACGTGATCTCGAGTAGAGATACCAAATCCGACTGCGATTGGCGTATCTCCCGCGTGGGATCTCACCCGCTGGATCAAGGTTTCTATGTTGACATCAAGCGAACCCGTTGCACCCGTCGTACCCATTCTCGACACAACGTAAACAAAAGAATCTGCGATTGACACCAACTGGTCGAGTCTGCTATCGGTGGTTGATGGAGCAATTAGCGGAACATACGAAAGGCCCGACTCATTGCACTTGTCTCTGAACATGGCAGCATCCTCTGGTGGCAAATCCACCAACAAGAATCCGTCAGCACCCGCCTTGGAGGCCTCAACAATCAGCCTATCCTCTCCGTACTGCATAATAGGGTTGTAGTATCCCATAAGAAGGATGGGGACATGCACTCCAGCGAGTCGGGCACGCTTGACAAGATCTAGCGTGATAGGAAGGTTGACACCATTCTCTAGAGAAATGAGATTGGACTTTTGAATTGCAGGGCCATCGGCAATAGGATCTGTGAATGGCATACCGAGCTCAATAATGTCGGTGCCACCAGCCTGAAGAGCTTGCATCAGAGGAACAGTCTCCTCGATGGACGGGTAGCCTGCCGTCACGAAAGTGACCATGGCATTTCTGCCTTCCTTTTTACAACGCGCAAAAGTCGATCTAATGTGTGAAGCCATTGTGGTCGAATGTTTGAACTCTACCGTGGATCAGAGGGGTATATATATGTATTTCCGAAGTGAGTCTTTGGTGAAAAAGTCAGCGGCGCAAAGGCCGACCAGCGCAAGAACTCCCCTCGGAAATCAGTCACCGCTGAGCCGCTAGATTTCGCCGCCGCAGCAGCCAATGCCCAGCGTAATGCACAAGAACTGCATTTCAGTAAACACAAAAATTCATAGCATTTGCGATATGAAAACTTATTATTGTTTTCTGGATCAGATGTAGTATAATAGTAGTTTATCGTATTGGCCCTCTTTCCCAAATCTTCACTGCTATGGAGTGTCTCAGTTGGGTACATATTTATTTCTTCTCAGTCCCACAAATCAGCAGATAGACAGCTTTTTGGACACTTTTTTTGGACACTCTCTCACTTACGTCAAAGCGCCGTGATGACATGTGGCCAGTGTCGGGAAATGGGGTAGACGTGGGCTATGGGATAGATGGGTCTGGCTTATACCTGCCTCACATGAGTCCTGAGAGTCCATGGTACTTTCCTCGATGCAAAGGTAAAGGATATAGGTTCTACGATACAGGGTCAAAGGTTCTGATCCCGCCCATAGAATTCAACAACAACGAAGTTATGAGCTCTGTGAAGAAAAGCTCCACAAATGAGGTCGGAGAGTCGTGGAATGACATGTATTTGCCTGGCACCATAGCCAGAAACTATGCAGTCGAATCCAGCACACTCAGCAGCGCTAGGCGATACGATCCAACGCAAGGAGATCTATTGAGTTTGGGTGGAGTTTTTGAATCTGGCGCCGTCCGTAAAGGGTTGTTGTGTGTAGATGGTATCAGCAGTGGCACCGCAGTCAAATTTGCGACAATAGGCAAAAGACCGGATGGCCCCGTTTTGAAAAACCAAATGGTGATTGACTTGAAGTCACGAGTGATGCAAGTTCAATTATTCAATGGGAGCGACTCATTTTGTCCTTACGGGCTCGTGAGAACAGCAAAAGGGACAAAGTTGCTCAGAATCGAGAAGGACCGAAAATTTCAATTTGATCCAAGTGCAATGCGGGAAATTGATCTGTATAGTGGCATTCCTGGTGCTACAAATACACAGGTTTACTCGTGCTTCAGCCCATTCAGCTGGAAGAGCGTTGCTGTGATAGATGACGTGGGAACCTGGCGAATCAATGACATAACCAATGTTGGTATAAGGCAAGTGGACACTGGTGTACCTCACCCATCGTATCTACAGCATTCCTCGCGTTGGAATAAGATTCTGTGGGGACGCGACTCAAATTTCATTTTAGTTGGAAACCGATTACATGCGCGTCTTATCGACAGGCGAAGTGTGGCTTCCAACGAACTTTACCGCTGCGAGTACGGAAAAGAAGTAATATGTGATATGGCATCTACAGTCTCAGGCTATGATCAGCTGTTGCTCACATCTGAACGTTTGATATGGACAGATACTAGATTTCCTGGAAGCGCCGTTTTAAAGTGGAGGCACCACATCAATAGTAACGACACAAGTACGAAACTTGCAACTTGCGACATTGAGGGCGTTACTACCGCAGTGATTCATTCACAATTGATGACCTCTAATGTTGTTTATCAGTTCAAACGCGAAAACGATCTGCCCCTATCAGCGGAAGATCCATATCACTACCTCACGAATCCGGAAATTGTTACACAGACTGTAGCTCTTCAACCAATTTCTCAACAGGATTCAGTCCATCAGGAAGTCTGGTCGTTCAGGTTTTCAAATGACTTTGGCCTCATCTGTCAAAAACTATCTACTGACGATACAAAAGTGGAGAAACATCCTCAAAAGGTCGATCGAATGATATTGTCCAAAGGGTACAAACGTGGTAAGCGAAAAGCTGCGTTGTATCGGGTTAGAAACTTTCATGAAATATACAAGCTCTTGTTTCCCGAGCTACCAGAACGCATATCTTCAGCTTATGGAGATGAGCCTCATCTACAAGCGTTTGCTTCAGAGCTTTCTCAGGCCATCACAAAACTGCATAAGGATAGTAACCGAAATATCTACACCCTAAGTGAGTTGGCTAAACCAAAGTTCCTCTTCGACGATATTAAACACTTGGAGGCACTTATAGATGGGCTAAGAGTCCATTATTCCAAGACTTCTCTGGAGATTATGAATTTGGATGCGAATGCAAGAACAATGTTCCCGCATGGTGTCGACTCAGCACAAACTATATTGCAGCTATTGAACGAGATATGGCTTTCGCCTCTTGCACGTTTGCCTGACGGAGATCTTTTACGAGCAAGACGTGAAAAACACATATACTATGTCACTGCGATATTAGTTTTGGCACTTTCCGGTGCACACTCGAAAAAGTATGCAGCAAAAAGGACACCATTGCAGCAGGTTCTAGGAACAGGCCCATCCAAATCAGGAAGGCCACTTAAACCAGCGACTCGTAAGTTGCTAGGTGAGTGGGAAGGAAGGACCGAGGACTACCAGTGGTTTAAATTCGGAATTGACGACCATGAGAAAAATGCTCAAATATTAGAATCTCAAATGGCATCTATGCCATTGCTCAGCGCTCCGCAATTGACGCAGCAAAATCTTGAAGAGGCATTGCCTCTAACAGTTGATGCGCCACGATCCCAAGCTTCAGCATCGCAACGTACGCCTGCTCGCTCTCAGAGAAAGCGTAAAAGAAAAGAAGGATTTGTGTAATAGTTTGTGTAAATATCTAAGATACAAAGTAAGCTCTATTTATTATATTGACTCTGGCATGCTCATTATGTTGACAACCAAAGCAGTCCATCCAAGAAAGTGCTTAACTCCCTTGGCAGCACCCGTCTCCGAGTCGTATTGCTCCCAGGCAAACCCTGTCTCTTTCCATTGATTGTACACATTTGAGACGATATTTTTCCGCAGTGCCTTATAGATCGGTGCGGCCTGCGTTCGAATCTTGTCGCTCTTTGCAGAATAATGTTGAAGCGCGTCCAACACCATGTAGTTTACATTAACCCAAATTGGGCCTCGCCAATAATTTTCATCTGTTCCAAAGTAATTGCTAGACTTGGATAATGATCGAATGCCATAGTCGGACCAGAGTTGATCTGGGTCGGCGAGCATGTCGAGGATGTGAGGGACACGATCTTCAATGAGCTCATCTTGGATGAGCTTGTTCAAGAACGGGAAAAGTGAGACGTAACCCTTATGGCAGACAAACACATCCTCCTCGAATTCGTCAATGCTTGCATCGCAGTAAGTATTTTCATTTTCACTCCAGTGTAAATCTTCAATGTTTCTCACGATTGCATTTTCGATCTTAGTATATTTCTTCACGTCCTCTTCCTCGCCTAGGACTTCCGCAAAATCCTTCATAGCTCTGGTAAACATTCCGACCCAGCTGATTAAATCAACGTGAAGTTCACCCAAACTTGGTTTAGATGCTCGTGGGTAATCATCCAGACCCGAAGCCAAGCAATGGTTAGGTGTTCGTCCTCGCCATCTGTATCCCTCCTTCTTTGAAAAAGCTTCTCGGTCAAACTCATCAATCTGTCCGCTCTGTGAAGTTCTAAACCACTCATAATGAGCTTGCAGGTTTGGATATATCTGCTTCACATAGCTTAAGAGGAGGTCCGGATTCTCAATATGCATGCTACCCAACCCTTCGCTGTGCTTAGGTATGAGCTCTGCAGCATGAACTTTCTTCACTATTCGGGATAAAAGCAGCATCAGAGTCGGAGGATTGGCATGGTGAGGGTACTGAGTTCGGAATTCTTGAGGCACCTTGGACCTTGCTTCCAATCCTAATATTTGCTCACGAGCGATCCATCCATCCTCGTCTACCAGATTCAACCAGGACTTCATGATTTCTAATACAAGGTCCACATCATATTCGAGAACTGGAATCAAGTGAAAACCTTCATCCCAATAGAAACCTCTTGGGAAAAATGATCGCGAAGGAACAAGTGTCAGAAGATCATACGGTCCTTCTTCAACTACCTGCGGCACAACTTCGGTTTGCCAAAACTCCTCATCTTCTTCTTCAGAGTATTCGCCACGATCGACAACTTGCTTGCCATGGAAGTATCCCATGCCGCCCACAAGGTTGGAGTAGAGTTCTTTAGCAAAGGTCTCATACTCTTGGGTGTTGAAAGGCGACTTGAAATCGAACGCCTTCTTGAACTTCTGATCAACTGAGCTGTCAATGTCACCGGACAAAGATTCGATATTCTCTGAGGTGATTTTCGCTGTACCAGCCGAGTTGTAAAGGACATCAAATTCGAACGGTCCCTTGAAAGCCTTCTGCACGAAATGCATTCGGCCCTTCATGAACTCGTTGTTGTCTGGCAAGAAGTAAAGGTTTGCTGGTGGCATCTCGTCTGTTTCAGTAACAAGTTGCGCCAATTTCTGAACCGTGTCCTGAGCGATAGTAACAAAAATCTCCTTTGCCTGCCATGCTGATTCTTCGGGCACTTCGAGCGATGCATAGTGCGTCAAATGTGCAGGTCGAAGCTTTTCCACGACATTGCCCTTTGCCACTGGATGCTTGTTGGACTTGGGTCCTTTAGTCACCTCGATGTCGAACGCACCCAGCTCAGGGGATTTACCAACTAGACTCACAGACCCATCGATACCCAACTGCGTGAGATGGGTGTCGTCAGACAGGTCGAGCGAACCCTCGCCTTCAAGTGCAGCATAGAATACAAGAACGGTGCTGACATCCTTGTTCCTTGGCTCTCCCTTAACTCGCACTGCCCAGTTTCCCTCCTCGGTCTTCACAAACTCGGTTGTGATATCCACTTGGTTCTTATTGTCTCTGATCACTTGAGTTCCGCCTAGACGTGGATCGTAGCTAGTCCAGCCAAAGCCGGCCATATCATCACCCACCTCGCATGTATGACGGATATCCTGTAGCCCCTGAAATGTATCACCATTGTACCACATTAGACCGGTGAGAAGTGACTGCGGAATGCCTCGAGGCCGCACTCCAAAGTACAGGTTCGACCGGTACGGCGCCCACAGCAGTGAAGCATTGGATGCCCTGGAATATTCACTGAATGCTAGCGTCTGCTGCTGTGCTACAACTAGGCAATTGGCCCAGACCAAGAGCGCTAGTAGCCAATGTAGGCTACGTGGCTTTATTGACATGGTGTCGACACTTGGTGTTCCAGCGGCTTGGGATTAGGCATGATAGCGCCGCACTCAACATATTGCGAAGAGACTACTTGTAGGGCGTACTTCCTACTAACATATTCAATGTACTATGTAGCGAGTGATATAAATGATGCTATATTATTCCAATGCACTTTCCGATGAGATGTGGCTCTGGTAGATATAAAATTGTGTGAAAATGATAATGTCTTCGAAAATGGTACCCAGCGAACCCAACAGCCACGGCATGTTCAGTAGAATGTAGTCTCTGTCGGACCGATAGATTAGAATGGAGCCAGCATATGTGACGTTTCCGAGAGTGGATAGCACAAAGAATAGCAGCGACAGGCCGTATACCGACCTTCTCTTGTGATTTTGAACAATCTGTGGTATACGAGCACCAAGATAAAGAGATGCCGAAATGTAACCCAGAATCTGAGGGCCGTATGCAATATTTGAGTCTTCTCGCTGCTTCTCATCTTCAGTCCCACCGCTTGAGACTAAGTATCCAAAGACGCCGGCGGCGACAACAAATAAAATCGGTAGCACAATTCGAGTCCAGATACTCCCCTTCTCCGAATCTTGGACTTCCTCAATGAGCTCGTTAAGCGAGTCTCGTCGTCTTCGTTCATGCGATGCCTTCCTTCTTGCACTGTTCCTTCTGTTCAACAATGGCTGTGTGGGATCCTGTTCAGAGGGCTCTGATCGATTTTGAGAGTGTTCGACAGCAGCATCTTTTTTGGCTAGCCGCCTGTAGTATGCGTAGGAGCCCAGTAATAGTACATCTGCCATGCAATACCATATCGCTAGTAGAATAACCTCTGGTAGTAAATGGGCCCATACGGCACCTATCAAGTTTGTCAAATCGCCCAACGCCCAGATAATAAGGAACCCAGCGGCAATGCCCTCTGACGACCCTGTTCTCCATTGTTCGATCAGCTGAGGTAGAAGTAGAACAATCCAACATGCCAATGAGACGGATCCCGACACATTCGACAGCGCCTGTCTAAGTGGCGGTACCGCTGTGGGCGTCATAGATGGATTTATGAGTGATTGTGTGATCGAGAAGGAAGCTTGAAACAATTCTCTGCACGCGGCGACCGATTCTATGCCGCCGCGCCGCGCCTTGTGATATTATGTAACGCCTTTGCCAAACGCTTATGTAACGCTATCAACGGTTATTTCAACTTAAAAAGTCCTTACAACTTACAATTCTGCGAAACGGGGAAGGTAAATTCAAAGACCATGAAGTTTTCTTTAGAAGCAGGTAAGTTAATTTGTATTGAAGTACTTATTCAAGCATTAGGTGAAACCGAGGTGCTAGACTATTTGAAACGACAGAATCGGCCATACTCGGCACTTGATATCGTTTCGAACTTGCACAATTCGATTAGCAAAGCAAATATGACCAAGGTTCTTGAATCATTATGCTTGAAGCAGCTTGTTTCTTCTAAAGCATTGGGCAAATCGATCATATACTGCGCCTTGCAAGTACGAACAACATGGTGCATGTCATAAGAGAATTTCTAATACGAACCAGACCGAAGTTGTCGAGGATATAGATGAAACCATTATTGAATCTCTTGATGAAGAACTCAATTTGAAGCAATTGGAAACGAAGAGGTTGGCAGCGGAATTATCAGCTCTTACTAAATTACCGACAGACACCGAGCTAGAGAAAGAGGTCGAAGAAGCACAACTGGAACTAGATACTCTCACCCAGAATATGACAGATCAGGTAGAGGAGCTTGATACTTCAAAGCTCTTGGATGCTCGAAATGAGATTTGTAGCTTGGAAAAGGCATTGAAGAGACGAACGAAGCTAGCCCAAGACTTGTATAAAACCGTGAAATATGACCTAGCTGATCAGCTCCAACTTGATAAAAATGAGCTTGATGAACAGCTGGGGCTCTACTGGCCATAATTTTTTAAAAAATGATTCTACTATAAGAAATTCAATTCACCGCACATTGTGGGGCTCAGTTGCTGAGACAACGGGCTATTGGCCAATAGGACGCGACGTTTTTCATCCCAACTACCGAGCGCAGCAGCACCTGGAGAAAAATCCACCTCTCGACCAAGTTGAAAGTCACCGGCTTTTCGATAGAATACATAATAAGCAATGGCCATCACAGACCTTTGGAACGATCTTGTCGAGTCTCTCTTGCCAACCGTGGCTCTGGCTGAGGAGGAGGAGCACGAGGAAGAGGTATGTGGTTCGGTTGTCAGCTCGAGAACTAATCATTATTCAGGCCCAGGAAGACAACACTGAAGAACAGAAGGGAGATGACGAGAAGGAGGAGGATAACGATGACGAAGAAGAAGAAGAAGAAGACGATGAAGACGATGATGAGGAAGAAGAGCCAGAAGATCCTTTCCCAGCTGTCCGAGAAGGTACGATACTTAACCCATATGCAAACGAACGAAGAGACCTAACATAGTTTAGCTGCTGCTGACGGTCCATGTCACGCATTTAAGCACCATTTCGAAGAGTGCGTTGAACGTGTAACCAAGGAGATGGAGGAGCCAGATTATCATGAGAAGGAGCACAAGGAAGATTGCATTGAAGAATTGTAAGTTTATCACCATCCGCGGCATATCCATGAGCAGCATTTGCTTATAGAACTGCTAAGCTATCATCTTCGCTAGAGACTGTTTACTAACCAAATTCAGTTTCCACCTGAACCATTGCATTGATGAAGAGATCGCCCCAAGTTTCTTCCAAAAGCACACAAAATAGACGACATATATATAACGAAAAATGACTTGAAAAATAGTAATTCGCGCTCGAACCATCTGTACTATGATTTATTCTCAAAAATTAATGTTTCCAACTTCCCAGTTACCGCATACAAATGCACACAAGAACGGGTTTGCGTAGGTTATATCTGAAATGGCCACCGGCCGGTACATCAGGCTATGAGCCGCTCGTCACTCGCGCGGCTCACACCGGCACTCTAAAAATTGTGCTGCCGCCGTTTTCCACTTTGGGAAAAACGCAGTCACAATTTTTGCCAGAGCTCCCAACTCAGCACCCACTCACATTAGGCGACTCGGGCACCTCTTTCCACTCACCACCATTAGGTCTTTATACAACACAAACCGAAGGTATGTGCGAATCAACTGTTGATGGAGAACCCATTGGAATACGTCTAGCTGAAAGTTGTGACAATTCGACAAGTCTCTGTGTGCGAATTCGACATTTTATCGCTGGTTAAACGGAATATCCACGCAACGACGAGAGCACGTTCTCTAGTGGATTATCGCACCAATCAAGGCATGATTCATCTCTTTCGAACTTACGACAGACATCTGTTCCAATTTTTCAGCCTATGACCATAACCTCTGGAGTTCTCTGCTGAGACTTTGATTGAACATGAAGCACTAACATAAAATAGAAATGTCCAAGTCAAAGAATCACACCAACCACAACCAGAACAAGAAGAACCACCGAAACGGTATCAAGAAGCCAAAGACTTCCCGATACCCTTCTTTGAAGGGTGTTGATCCAAAGTTCCGACGAAACCACAAGCACGCTCTTCACGGAACTGCTAAGGCTCTTGCTCTTGGCCGATCTTCTTCTTAAGAAACAAAGTCGACGATTGAAAACAATGCAACCTCGAGATGTCATTTTAATGTCCTGTTAATATTTTGACTGGTAATGGTCTTAAATTATTGTTGTAAAATATTCTAAGAAGACTTGATTTTTTCTGTCATCGCGGCAATCATAAGCTGACATGAGTGCGTAAAGCGATCGTAATGACGCTAGAGGTGTAGACGAAGGATCCCTTGGAATAGTACACAGCGTGATGCGATTCAAGGCCTAACGCGTAAGTGCGTCCAGTCTTTGATTTGGCTTATTATAATTCGTTTCTACATCAGAGGGGAGGGTTATAATTCGTTTCTACATCAGAGGGGAGGGCCCTCGGCCGTGATGCTCACACTTTTTCTCCCCACAGCCGTGCTTGAGCAGTGAATCATCGCTGCAGGAAGTGCATATGGCTACTTTGTAGACGGCCCCAATGGATTGTCTGTCAGAGTTCATGGAATTGTCCGGAAAGGTTTATTAGATTGGACATCGTTCGGTGTTCAACGAAGAAATGGTCTTTCCGACCAAGACACCGTGAAGCTGGATTGAACACGGTGGAGTTCAGCTCGAAGTGGGCGATTGTCATCTTGTATCAAACACACTGGGCTGTGCCTCATATGTTCTTATTCATGGCTTCCGTTTAAGCTCGTTTTCCATTGAGAGAAGTGTTGGCTGTTTAGAGAGTCAGAATCCTCAAGAAAGTTGTTACGCGCTGGGTCGGTAGTCAAACACAACGCGTGCCGAGACTGGCCTCACCCCCAAAATTGCCTCACAACTTTCAATCCCTCCCCCAGGCACACTTGCACCACGCAACAAATCACTTCACCTGTTGGCGCCAATTCCAGTTACCACAGCCACTCAACACCAAAGTACAACCTCAAAGTCTCTTGACCAAGTATTTTCAAAAGTTTTAATCATGTCCGAAGTCGATAAGTCCCAGCAAGAAAACATTGCCTCCAGCGCCGCCACCGATGCTACTACGGCCACGTCAAACGCCAGTGCCACCGCAAAGGCTGCCGAAGAGGGAAAGCGAGTTTACATTGGAAATATTCCTTTCAAGACCTATCCGGATCAGATCAAGGAGCTTTTTGGTGGTTTTGAAGTGTAAGTATTAAAGCCAATGCTTTTTGAGCGATGTTGATCAATGGGGTGTTAATGATGTAGGGGGTGAGGCCGGTGATGATGGGGGCTGTCTGTGAGCAGATCGCGTCAACGACGGCACTCATTTCTCCGCCACTTTCTACCACTATCACCGTCTGTTGATAACATTGGCACGTTGTTATCAAGTCTAACATTTTATAGATTGTCGGTGACAATTCCAAAGACCCGAACTCAGAGCAAGGATGGAACCGTCTTTTACCGAAAGCTAGGTTATGCCTTTGCAGAGCTTACATCCAAGGAGGAAGCTGAGCGAGCGGTCAAGGAGCTTCAGGGCAAGTCTCTCAGCGATCGAGAATTGTCCATCAAGCTTGCAAAGGCAATTGTCAAAAAGCCCCGAAAGGCTTCAGAGAAGAAGGAGGTTTCTGCCAGCGAGGGCGAAGGAGCAGCCACTGAGAAGAAGTCCAAGCCTCGACAGAAGCGAGTGACGGGTCCAGATACCACTGACTCTGTTTTCGTCAACAACTTGAGCCATGATGTCAAGAAGGAGGATCTAGAGGAACTTTTTAAGGGTCTGAAGATTGCCGATGCCAAGGTGACTAGCAAAGGTGCTCGAAAGACTAAGCGAAAGGGCGAGCTTGTAACTATCCCACCACGAGCTTTTGCGCTTGTCAAGTTTGAGCAAGAGTCTGACCAGAAGAAGGCCATTGAAGAATTCAATGGCAAGACTTTCCAGGAGAAGGAGATTACTGTTCAAGTTGCCAAGGAGATCCAGAAGGTAGACGTCGATGAGACTGAAAAGAAGTCGGAGAAGAAGGAGGAAGCTAAGGGCGAGACTGCTGTCGCTGAGGCATTGGCAGCTGAGGGTGTTGCTGCCTGATGGACACTTCGACAAAACAGTAAGTGAGTGTCACAGTGCTCTCTCTCCCTCCCATAGTTTTTGTTCTTTTTTGCGCGTTTTAATTTCTTTTTTATTCTCATTTTATGCTGATAGTTTGAACAAAAAAGTCTATAGTTGTTTACCAATCTTTTTAAGATAATGCCGCCGGTTGGCCGTCTTTGTAGATGAAATCTCAGCGCGTTGCGCCCGATGTCTCAGCCGCATATTGGCCGGCGATGGTCTCGTTGACTGCTGTTTTGACGTCTCGTTTAGTCCATTTTGCTGATTCAACTCTCTTTATCTCTTACATGCAGTATTCGAACCATTTTTGATATTCCTAGGCGTTAGTAGTGCGATGGGTCTGGAATGCGTTTGATACCTACGGTGCCTTCTCATAATGTAGCTTTACGTGTCTAGACGTCGGTTGCCTCGTGTTTTATTTTTGAAGAACAATCGAGACATTGAATGTGATTCAAATGTGGCATTGGGGACCTGATGGCATTATGCGTTTCGATCAATTCGGTAGTAATGGCCAATGGACGGCAAAATCGATTGCTGAATCTGAATACTCGAGTGATACACAAAGTTGTTGCAGTATTTGTTCCCATGGGTAGTTTTATTATTGTTATGGTCGTTGTTATTATTGTTACGTCCTTCTGTCTTTGCTTTTCAACGCCTGTATATGATATTGCCGTGACTGATGTAAGAGACATCAAGCATGTCACTATTCCCTCGATGTTATATAATAGAATCGGGAGAAGAGGGAATGTGTCTACCTATGTACCTTTACTGTGTTTATATTTGGGGTATATCTCAGTGCCGACCTTTACTGCAGTTGCTCTATGGGGTGAAGGAAGCCAATGTATCAAGGTGGACACGGATAACCGGCGTATTCAATTGAAACATACCAAAGGTATACGAGAGTTATATAATATTTGGAAAAACCACAAAGAGACACTCCATTGCTCACAAAGTGCCTATGTGCGAAATGCATTGAGTATATACGGCGGACGGCACATCGCTTGCGTAATGGCGTATTTATATAATTTGAGCAAAGCACGCTGCACTTTCAAGTGTTGTTATTGCCATTGAAATCCCACAAAAGTTTAATATAATAGACTGCGGCCTTGGTTTGTACCGCTTTGGAATTCTTGAGGCGCTTCGTAGTGACTGGCACATGCAGTACCGCAACCCTCGATAACGATAACGCCACAACACGCGACAATGATACCACTGTGCAGAAATCCTAATTCTTATCGCTCACGAAAACTAAAAGGGGGGGGGGGGTTTGAACAACGGCCTAGGTAGCAATTCGTAACTGTACCTCAGGGTTCCATGTATCCCATAGAGACCACCAAGAGCATTGCTATCACGATGTATGGTCAAACGGGTACACGGGTAGTAGATTATTGTTGTACCAGGAACGATGTCAATTCCTGGTATGGAAAAGTGTCTATCCGCAATCTATGCGACTGTTAATGCCTCCACCGAAGAAACCCTTTATGCCTTCTATGGTATTGAATACAAGATTGATATCATCATCTATCACAGAACAGTCCAATTACGTATCGAGGATTTAAACCTAACAGTTTATGAATACTACTGTGTATCAGTTTTGCCCCTTTTGATTTATTTTGGCGATTTTGGTTCGCCATGGTTCTGGGGCCAATTGCAGCACGTACCTTTAAATTCCTACATCCAGAGGTTATTACATATCCGCGGCACTCTTGTCAAACTCGCAAATATTCTGTTTGATTATAGTGGTGTTTCAACGACCCGGTAGGGTGTAGGAATGGCCACGAATAAGGGCTCATTATCAGCAACTACGGCGCCCCATACGCCTTTCATGAGGCTCTAGCTATAGATGGCATTAAGCATCAAGCACAATAGATAGATAGAAGCTGATAAACTAGTCACTTATTAGACGAAACAATTACACATAAACAGTTATCACTGCTGGATTTAGACCATGCCTACAATGGGCGTGACATGGGGATCTACAATGCCATAGCTCTTAAGCATAAATTTTTAGGAAGGTCATCAATTTTGGTAGATGCTGCAGAAAAACGCTAGGATATACATAACAATATTAAAAAACAAACAACAACGATTTTTTTTAGTCCATCTTCCAAGAAGTTTAGTCCTTGGTCTTCTGGGTACCTCGAAGCAAACCGGTTCGTCGAGCGGCAATGAGACCAATCTTCTGACCAGCGACAGCACCTCGAGAGATGGTAGAAGCCTTACCAATATGCTGGTGGTTACCACCACCGTGAGGGTGATCGACTGGATTCATGGCCACACCTCGGGTCTTTGGCCAGTTGTTAAGGCCTCTAGCCTTAGCCTTGTGGTAAGCTCGGCCAGCCTTGAGCAATGGCTTCTCAGTGATACCAGAGGAGGCGACGATACCAACGATACCTCGAGCAGAGGATGGGACGACTCGCTTAGCACCGGATGGGAGCTTGATTCGGGTGGTGCCAACATCTGGGTTGTGGCCAATGACAATGGCGTAGTTACCAGAGGTCTTGGCGAGGGAACCTCGGCAGTTCTCCTTCTCCTCAACAGAGGCCATAATGGTACCTTCTGGGACGGAGCTCAATGGCAAGATGTTGCCGACGGCAATCTTGGCCTTGGAGCCGGCGTAGACGAACTGACCAGTGTAAAGACCCTCAACAGCGACCATGGTGGCAGTCTCCTTCTTGAAAGAGTATGGGGACTGGAACACGATTCGGGCAAGAGGAGCACCTCGGCCAGACTCGTGGATGATATCCTTTACAATACCCTTGATGTATCCGTTTCGCTCGGCGTAGTCGAGGGATCGGAGCTGAGCTGGAGCGACACGCAGTCGACCAGATGGGGTGAAAATAGAACCTCTACCCTTTCTTTGGTTTCGAATAACTCGACTATTAAATGGTTAGTGAAAAGTTCTTACGTGTTACGCCACGATCACTGCATCATATCACAAGAGCGATTATCGAAGGTTGCTTCAAAATTTGTCGGTATCGTCTTGTCGTCGGTCAAATCAACTAGTATCAAACAAAGTCGTTTTATCCGATACTAATACGATATTCTCGTTCGCACAAAGTCAAGAGATATAACCTCCCAAGATTTTTAATAAGTCGCTCAAGTGATTTGATGGTTGATCGGTTCGTTCAGTCGTCCAAACATACCCCATTGTTAATTATTTGCCGTGTCGTGAACCTGAGTTAGTTGAAGAAGGTATCCAAAATTGAGTGCAATGTTGTGAGTGCGTCGGTTGGGAGCCCGCGCGCAGAGCGGTGAGTGGAAATTTCGGCACAGTACATTTCAGCACAGTGTGGGACAGCCTAATATTTTCCTACAGTAGGGCACCAGACCGCGCGCTTTGGGAAACTCGGTGCCCTAATTTCCAGGGACTTTGAATACACCGTCGACAAGTTGGATATAAGTTGTGGCCCTGGTTCCCGAGCCAGCTCCGGTAGTTTGAATAGAAAGCACTTCACACTATGGCAACAATGCAGTTCCTGCAATACTACGATACTACGATACAGTAATTTACTCGAAATATTTTAAGTAAGCGCACAATATTTAAGCCGGAATATTGAACATTTAAAGCCGGAGTGTTGAGTATTTAAATGCTATTAAATATCTAAAGCCGGAAGATTGAATATTTAATGCCGGTATATTGAGTATTTAAATCCTATTAAATATTTAATAAATGCCGGAATATCGAGTATTTAATCCGGGATATCGAGTATTTAAATGCTGGAGTATGCACCTGCTAGAAAACCAAACTTCTCATTTAAATGTCGTGGGTGTCCATTTAAGTTGGCCCAACTCCAGTTTAAATATATATAATATATTCATATATGATTAAGGAAAGTTAAAAAGGATTTCTTTAGCCTGCTTTTTATAATTCCAAACGGCAGCAATGGCCAATAATGCATAAAATGCTGCCAGCATCATGAACGATAGACCGGCGTAAATGTCCACCAAGAAGCCTCCAACTAATGATACAATCAGCACACCAGAGCCACCGAAAAAGGAGTAGACGCCAGCTATCGCACCACTATAGCTTCTCTTTGTATCTGTGCAAAGAGAGAGCGAAGTGATGATGGCTGAAATCTGCCCAATGCCCATGAACGCCGCCGTGACATATGCGGCTGCACTGCGAGGATCTCTCTCCAGACCAAATCCTAACGTGCCAATAAACCCACAAACAGCTCCCAGAATCATTGATCTGGACCTCCCGTACTTGTCCGAAGATATCCCTATTATCGGTGCAAATACAAGCACAAATGTGTTTGTTATACCAGATAGAATAGCAGCCTGAATATACGCATCATGCCCTTCAATGCCTCGAGCCTTCACGCTCAGTGGAATGAACAGCGTGGTAGAGATGGCAGCAGCTCTGGCCACAAAGCTGCCGTAGTAAGCAAGGGCAACCCTTCGGTCTTCACTGGCAACGGTGAATCCAAGTTTTATGAGCGTAAAGTATGGAGTCGAAGGCTGCGGCGGCAAGTCTAGAGCAGCTTCGTCGAGCACCGAGAGTTCTTTGCGCTTGCCAAAGAGCCAAAGAATCGACTTTGACCGGTCCCTGTGCAATCCCAGAAAAGCAATCACTGCAATACCAAAGCACAATCCTGCAACAATGTAATAAGCTACTTTGATACCATGGGCTGGGTCCTCACTATCAATCCTCGTCGGAAGTGGAAGCAGCAACGATGCAGCGGCCACCGCTCCAAATCCTGTTGCAGTCCCTACAATACCCGCAAACCGGCCATTCCGTCGTTCCTCTACACGATGAGTCGGTTGAATGAGTGAAGCATACTGCCCTTCTTCGTGCTCAGTGCTTAGGATTCGTGCTGGTTCTTGTCGTCCAAACCAAGTTGCTGGATCAATGTCCGACAGCTCTGCCAGTATAGCAGTAAGCATTGCAATGCTTGCAGATCCACCAACGGCAAAGAGCATTCGATATAATGCTAGCCCCGGAAACACACTGCTTGCTGAAGTATATATCGCCATAGCGACACTCATGATGATGACTCCTGCTGTCGCCACTGGTCGGGTACCAATCTCATCACTGAGAGCACCCCACAACGGGGCCAGTGACATTGATACAACTTGATCTAGAAACCCAAGTGTACCCGATTTTTTACCCTAGAAGAAAAAGTTAGCTTTCGCTATACTCGGTTTGCATATGAGTACTTACCACATTGTCGACGACTCCTAGAAGGTCCGTAAGGACAAAGGGCTGCGTTGCATTGAGAAACACTAGGACTGAGATAATGCTAAAGCAGAGCGAAAGGTATGCTATAATGTTAAGTGCCGAGTAGTCTGAGCGCATTGTCGGAACAGTTAGAGCGACTCAGAATGTATAGGCGGATGTAGTTGATATGGGTCGAGAGATGTGCGGCCCTGGCCTCACTGCCTTAAATTTATAATTCGAATGGATAGTGGCCAAGTAAATCACTCATGGAAATTGATGCAGAAAGCTCCGATGTATGGAGCAAATGCAATTTGCTGAGCAATAATTCGCCTGACGTGGGTGGGTTCAGAAGGTTTGGCTGAATTAGCCGAGCTTACTAACTTGTCAGTTGGAATCGAGATTGCGAGACCTGCAGGCTGAAAACGATAAGGCACAGTTGCCGTAGCAACGCTCTCGGTCTTTGGGGGTGGCCTCCAGAGCGGCCCACAACGTTTTTTGCACCACCAACGCCGCGCGAAGACCAAAACAAACCAAACACGAAACGGACGAGACGCGTCTTTTACCAACTACAGATATATAACCAAGCTGCACTTTGGTGGCGGCATCGATACCCCAAGATGAAAGTGGAGGAATTAATCATCGATGGCTTCAAGTCATACGCCACACGTACCGTGATTTCCGGCTGGGATTCTTCCTTCAACTGCATCACTGGTCTCAATGGATCCGGAAAGAGTAATATCTTGGACGCCATTTGCTTTGTGCTCGGTATAACGACAATGAGTACCGTTCGAGCACAGAATCTGCAAGATCTTATTTATAAACGAGGACAAGCTGGTGTGACAAAGGCCAGTGTGACGATTGTTTTCGACAACAGCGACAGATCAAAGAGCCCTATCGGGTTCGAAGACCAAGCACAAATCAGTATCACGCGACAGATTGTATTAGGAGGCGCATCCAAGTTTTTGATTAATGGCCATCGAGCTCAGCAACAGACTATCCAGGCTCTTTTCCAGTCTGTCCAGCTCAATATCAACAATCCAAATTTCTTGATCATGCAAGGTAGGATCACTAAGGTACTCAACATGAAGCCAGCCGAGATTTTGGCTCTCATAGAGGAAGCTGCTGGAACAAGAATGTTCCAAGATCGACGTGAGAAAGCCATAAAGACAATGTCTAAGAAGGAAAAGAAGGTCGACGAGATTTTGGAGCTGTTGAATGAAGAGATTGAACCTAAGCTAGACAATCTAAGGAAGGAAAAGCGAACATTTTTGGAATTCCAACAAGCTCAGTCCGGATTGGAAAGGCTAGAGAAAGTCGTCGTTGCACACGACTATTTACGGTTGTCTGAGAAGAGGTCTTCTGGGGAAGAGGTCTTCAATGCCAAGAAGGTACAGCTAGAAGAGACAGAGGCTGCTATCGAAAAGACCAAAAACGAGCTAAGAAATCTCGAGGAAGAGATGAAATCCCTTCGAAAGCAGCGTGAGGATCAGATTCAAAAGGGCGGCAGATTCAAAGCTCTCGAGCAGAAGGTCAAAGAGACTGAGCAAGAGGTTGCCCGAATAAACACATTGATGGAGCTCAAGTCCAATAACACCACTGAAGAATTGGCCAAGAAGGACGAGCTTGCTGCTACTATAGAAGATCTCACCAACAAGATCCAGCGTGGCTCACAAGATTTCGAGGCTGCTCAAAACAACTATGACACTGCAAAGATTAAGCTAGAGGCGATGAATGACGAATATGCCAAGAAAGAAGAGCTTCTTAGATCGTTACAAACTGGTGTTTCATCAAAGGGAGACGAAGGAGGCTATGCGAGCCAACTGCAAGAGGCACGTGTGACTGTGAACGAGGCACAGACTGCAATTGCACAGGCAAGAGTGCGTGTCGAGCATCTCAATAAGACTATGAAGCAGGATGAAGCCAAGCTCAAAAAGGCTCATCAGGAGCAGCAGAGACTCGGGAGCAGTCTGGATAAGATGAAAGCGGACCGGGATCAGATGCATAAGCAAATGGAAGCTGCAGGTTGGGTGCCCGGAAAGTTTGAGAAATTGAAGGAACGAGAATCTGAACTTGTGAAAGAATGCAAGCAACTCAATGGCGAGCTTGAAGGTATGAAACGCAAGATGAACAACCTTGAATTCAACTATTCAAAACCGTCTCCCAATTTCAATCCCGCTTCAGTGAAGGGTCTAGTGGCACAATTGTTCACGCTCGATAAGAAGAACTACAAGGGCGCCACTGCATTAGAGGTATGCGCTGGTGGAAGATTGTATAACGTGGTCGTCGATACCGACGAAACTGCATCAAAACTCTTACAGCATGGTAAGCTTCGCCGACGAGTGACAATCATTCCGCTTAATCAAATTTCCGCTTTCAAAGTATCTGCAGAAAAGCTGGGTGCAGCGCAACAGATAGCTCCCGGGAAGGTTGATCTTGCTCTAAACCTGGTGGGCTATGAAGCTAGTATCACTAAGGCGATGGAATACGTATTTGGGTCGACTTTGATATGCAATGATGCAGAATCCGCCAAGAAGGTCACTTTTGATCCTCGTGTTCGAATCAAGACCGTCACACTTGATGGTGATGTGTATGATCCTAAGGGTACATTGTCAGGTGGATCCAGAGCAGACAGTGGCGGAATGCTAGTGACCATACAAAAGTACAATGAGCTGAATTTGCGTTACAAGGATAAGCTCGGCGAGTTGCAGGAAGTACGGGAGGAGCTACGCGTGGAGAATGAGCTTATGACGCGATGCAAAGACTTGAAGAAGCAAATGGACCTGAAAGAGCACGAGATCAAACTTGCCAGCGAGCAGCTGGAAAGTGGCAATGCGGCTACAGTAATTGCCTCCTTCGAAGAGCGCACCCAAGAGATCACCAAGCTTGAGGAACAAGCGGTCGAAGATTCCAAGCGCGTAGAGCGTGGTGCTGCGGAGGTGGAGCGCATCGAGCGTGACATGGCTGAATTCAAGAACAACAAGGGAGGAAAGCTGCAGCAGCTGAAAAAATCTGTTGAAACGCTCGAAAAGAAAATTGAAGAGCAGAGTGCAGATCTCAGAGCCAAGCTTGAGCTATTCCAGCAAGCACAGGTGGAGAGCGGTCAAGCAACCGATGATCTAAATACTTATAAGGACCAGCTAGCTGAGCTGGATAGTTCCATTGAGGAGCTGCAAGCAGAGTGCAAGTCACTCGGAGAGCAGTATAAGAAAGCTCAAGAAACTGCATCCGAGGCAGCTAGAGTTCTGGATGACGAACGGACAGCTCTTGTTGGGCTAGATGATGAGCTCAAGGAGTACGAGAAGACGTTCAATATTAAGAGCAAATTTGCGACTGAAAATGGCCTTGCGTGTCAAAAGCTGAAGCATGAGGTTGAGCAACTTGCCAAAGATGTTGAAAACGGAGCCAGCCATTTGCAGTCATTAATCCAAGAGTACGAGTGGATCGGGGATCAGAAACAGTAAGTTACACCTGCGCAGGATTGAAAAAACGAAGAAGCTAACTTTAGTTACAGGTACTTTGGAAAGTCTGGCACACCGTACGATTTTAGAAATGTCAACATGTCGGAAGCGCGAAGCAATCTTAAAAGACTACAACAGCGCATCAAGGGCATGAAGAACAATGTCAATTCCAAGGTGATGAATATGATTGAGAACGTTGAGAAGAAGGAAGCATCTCTAAAAACGATGATTCAAACTATTGAGCGGGACAAGAAGAAAATCGAGGAGACTATCCTTTCTCTTGATGAGTATAAACGTGATGCATTGGTCAAAACTTGGACGAAGGTCTCTGAAGAGTTTGGAAAGATTTTTGCCGATCTACTTCCTGGAGGGTTTGCTAAGCTTGTTCCTCCCGAAGGCCAGGATGTGACCGAGGGTCTGGAGGTGAAAGTAGCGTTGGGCAAAGTATGGAAAGATTCCCTCGCCGAACTTTCCGGCGGTCAACGGAGTTTGATTGCACTATCGTTAATTCTGGCTCTCATGCAGTTCAAACCAGCACCAATGTACATTCTCGACGAAGTAGACGCTGCACTTGACTTACACCATACGCAGAACGTGGGGCTGATGATAAAGAATCGATTCAAAAACAGCCAGTTTATAGTAGTGAGTCTCAAGGACGGTTTGTTCCAGTCTGCAAACAGGATATTCAGAGCGCGATTCCAAGACGGCACTAGTACTATTTCGGTTATGTAAGATAGATTTAACTTGAGGTGTAACTTGATTGGAAAATGATGTAATGATAATGGGATTAAACTACGAATCAAGGTTTTGCCATTTTGTCAGTCACATCTGACATTCTATTCCATAATTTCACCCAATAATGATAAGATGAAGCCAGACAGTCAGCTGTGAAGGATCACAGGAAAAAAAAAAGAAAGGAAAAAAAATTGGGAATGGGAAAAAAAAATTGGAATTGATGCCGTTCGTGTGGGGTGTGTGTAAAGATGCTGCATCCTTGAAAATATATGGTAGAGCCCATTTCCAATATTCAAGAGAGCATTGATTATTCGAGTCACCAACCATCACTCATGATGGAATAGGTATCCACAATACGGCTGAAATGTTCATTCACAATAAAAAAACTTGTGCTAATTGAGCATGCGGGTGTGTACACGTAGATACAGTACATGAAGAAATGTGAGGGAAATGTACGGTATGCATCTCGCGAGACAGCCGCGTACGGCTAAGGAAGATAGCGGGGCCAGATTTCTGTGAACTCGGTTCTGTGGGTCTCGCCCAAATGGGCCTGGGAGAAGTGGACGCTCATGCTCATAGACTGACAAAAGCGGAGATTAAGCTTCTTGGCAACAGGTTTACAAATCTTCTATTTTATATGATTATTCGTATTTTAGCTTATCAACGAGATCGGAATGCCGACGCCTTCAAAAGCGCTCATTGAAATGGGACGATGGCTGAGTAGTTACAAGCTTATTCTCTCGGGGGAAGTTGTTCAGCTGCCAATTGTATTGTATTGACTTATAATACTGGAGAGAAGATATGCCAGGTTATGGCCTATCTGCATAACGCTCATGATGGTTGATCATGTTCGTATTCTTGTTCTGGGTCGTGCTAATTGAGGATGAATCATCGTGACGCGTGGGTGACGCGAATAGTAGTCACGTTCGCCGCTTGGTCGAAATTTTGATTTATCTGCGATATCTGATCAGGAGGAAGCAGTGCATTCAACTCCTGAGCCTGCATTTTCTGCAAGAGGACCGCGAAGGCACATTTGGGTCTGTTGACTGTGCAGGGTTTAGGATTTAACTGTGGCCATCTTTACTGAATGCAAAGCAGTACACATAACAAACTGTAGTCTACTAGGAATAGGCTCTGCATAATGTAGAAAAGTTGAACTATCCTTTGTAATACTACAGTACTTGTCGTCTACCGGTAGTATAACAGAATCATCTCAATGTCATATCTGCCACATCCACATCTATCAGATTCGTATATCTGATACACATTATAATTCCAGAATCAGGACAAAAACTTGCCATTCTAGGAAACGTGGTGACCCAGCCATCAGCTCACAGCTGAATCATGTAATGTGCCGGATATCTGAAGTGCACCTGGAAGCAAGGATCGCCCCGAGGAAAGGAGAATCATTTTTTGGGGAAAAGGGATTCGTCGAGGGCTTTGCCAGTATCTAATCTGCCGGAACATTCGGTATCTGCATGATTAAACATGGGCTATTAGAAGCGCACACGGCACGGCTCTTTGGTGTATTAAGGGAATCAGATCAAATCCCCCCGTCCAGTCTCCAAGCTCTTGGGACGAGCCAATCACGCCGAAAATATCTACAGTGTAACGCCGATGCTCTGAGGAACCCAGAACACACGCCGGAGATTTAGACGATTGCGTGCGTGCATGATTCATGCGCACAGACTGATTCACTGTAATCTAAGCATACAAACAGTCCGTCGGCCTCCTACGCCAAACCAGATAGAAAGGACGGGCAATAAGAAGGCATTATAGTAGTTATAAACTAAACTTGAGAATATCTATCTGCAGTAAGCTACATACAAAAAAGCAGAAACGACCAAAATAAACAGCTAAGCGGACGAAATGGAATGGAACTGTAAGCCAAGCCGCTGAGAGCGAGTCGTTGCATGGCGCGGCGCTACACTTTTTTTTTTCACACGAAACTTTCGGTTACTCACAGTGATAGATCCAGCGGCGCCCGCCCCGCTCGTTCGGCGGCGGCCCCTCGTTCATCGATGCAGATGCAGGCAAAAAAACGTTAGTTTCGAATCGCACTGTTTTGATAAAAGCACTCGCCGAGCCGTTTCTGTTCCTCCTCCTCTTTCCTCACTCTCTCACTCCTAACACTCTCACACCTTCGACGACAAGGTTTTTATTCCCATCGACTCCGCGTCCCAGGTAGATAACTCGAAGACAAAGTAGTTTTCTGGTGGAGGAGAAAGAGACAGGCACAAATCAGAGCGAGTCTATCTTAAACGCCGTACCCTGTGCCCCCTAAATCTTTCATATCAATATACCCTCACACATTCATTCGACAAAACAGAATCTCTTGAACTCCAACCGAATGACCTCTGACAGTCCTGTCAGTAAATGCACAGGTCCAATATGGTCTGTTGACGACGTTACCTCTTGTTTCCGTCATCGGTATGCATCAACCCAATTCGCAGATCACCCAAACGTACAGAAAGTGCTAATCCATTAATATAGATACTTCCAGCTTGTTCCTGTCGCTTTGACTGGTGCCATCTCTTTGACGGTCTTGATACTCACTCTTCTTCCCCATCTCAAGAAGCTCAAGCCTGTGAACAAAGATCCAGCTTACCAGCCACTGCTCGCAGATGATTCGAGCGATAACTCCAACGCGGTTGACGAGGACGACGAGTTCCATTACCAAGACCAGGATAACCACGAATACATCCGACAAACACGGACTTACGGTTCGATTTTCAACAACTCTAATGCATCCTCTGATCCAACAGACATCACCAGTGAGGACCCGACCGACACCAAGTCTACCGTCATCATTGCGACAGTTGTGCGATCGACGTCGGAACGTGTCCGTGTAGCTCTCGAACTGATTGTGGTCGCTGCGCAGCTTGCCCTAGCCGTTGCAGCCATCAAGGTTCCCGCTATCAACGGCGAGTGGTCCAAGGATTCTCCAAACACTCCATATGCGTTTGCTGCATTCTGGGCGTATGCCTTGTTGCTGGTGCTTGTTCGTGCTACTTACATCAACTCTGTTAAAGTCCCAGTTGGCGGTCTATGGTATCATTCGACTACAATCTATGTCATTGAATGGCTCTTCTCCACCGTTTGGTTCCGATCTGCTCTCCTTCACCCATTCAGCGATGTTTCGCAAAAGTACTACATTACTGGGTGGCTTCTTTCGCTCGCTCTTGTTATTCTGAACTTTAGTGCCAAGAACCGTGACAAGCCTCCAAGATTGTACATTCGTGATGGTTTGACTCCCAGCAATGAGCCGGTAGCCAGCTTGTTCCAGCTCATCACCTTCTCCTTCATTGATAAGCTTGTTTGGGAGGGTTACTGGAAGAATCTGGCTTTGAAAGATGTATGGGAGCTCAGAGAAGATGACCATGCCTTTTATATCTTGAAAAGATTCCGAAAGATCAAGAGGAACTCTGGTATGGCGCTTCGAATGGTGAAGCATTTCAAGTTTGAGCTCTTTTTGGCTGGGTGTTACGCACTGATTTTCTCGCTCACCATTTTTGGACCTGCTGTTTTGATCAAGTTGATTCTTGATTACGTTGAGAACCCAGTTGCTCCACGTGGAGTTGCATGGCTCTATGTGTTTGCAATCTTTGGTTGTGCAATTATCGATAACATTGCTAATGGCCAGGCATTGTTTATTGGTCGACGAATCTGTATTAGAATGCGAGCTATCATCATTGGTGAGGTTTATGCCAAAGCCTTGAGACGAAAGGCTGCTTCAGGCGAGTCTAAGGGCTTGGGCGAGAAGAAGGATGAAAAGAAGGACGACAAGAAGAAGACTGGCGAGTCTGATTCTGAGGAGTCTGCAGCTGATGACAAGAAGGAAGATGACAAGAAAGAAGAGAAGGAGAGCACTGGTCAAGCCAACTTGGGTTCTATTATCAATCTCATGGCCATTGATGCATTCAAGGTTTCTGAAATCTGCGGCTACTTGCATTACTTTGTCGGTGGTGTCCTGCAGATCGTGTTGGCCGTATTCTTGCTATACAGCGTTTTGGATTGGAGTGCGTTCATCGGTGCTGCTGCTATGATCTTGATGATGCCATTGAACTACAAGTTCTCGGAAACATTTGCGAAGTTCCAGAATGAGCTCATGAAGATCACCGATAAGCGTGTTGAGAAGACCAACGAGCTTTTGCAGTCTATCAGAATCATCAAGTACTTTGGCTGGGAAGAGAAGTTTGCTCAGGGTGTCTTGGACATTCGAGAGCAAGAATTGCGAGTCTTGCGTAATCGATATCTTCTGTGGTGCTTCGGTGCCTTGATCTGGTCTGGTACTCCTCTCTGTGTCACGATTATGTCCTTCTTCAGTTACACTGTTATCCAAGGAAAGGTTCTCACTGCTCCAGTTGCGTTCACTGCGATGACCTTGTTCAACATTATGCGAGTCCCAATGGACCAGCTTGCAGATATGCTTTCCAATGTTTTGCAGTCGAAGGTCTCTATCGATCGAATTGACGAGTTCTTGGCCGAGGATGAGACTACCAAGTACAAGCAACTTGGCAAACACTCTGTTCGAGGACCAAACTCGCCATACATTGGCTTTGAGCAGGCTTCTTTCTCTTGGGGTGCCAGCAAGGACAATGCCAACGCTTACAACTTCAAGCTTCGAGATATTAGCGTCAACTTCCCAGTTGGTGAGCTCTCGGTGATTGTTGGACCTACCGGCTCTGGTAAGACTTCGCTGTTGATGGCTTTGCTTGGTGAGATGGATCTTGACGAAGGCCGGGTATTTTTGCCAGGTGCTGAAAGCCGAGAGGATGTCAAGGTGGATCCTTCCACTGGTTTGCAGGACACTGTTGCTTACTGCTCTCAACAGGCATGGTTGCTGAATGATACGCTCAAGAACAACATTCTGTTTGCTAGTGAGTATGACGAGGTCCGATACAGAGCTGTCATTGATGCTTGCTCCTTGACCCGTGATTTGGAGATTCTGGATGCTGGCGATGAGACTGAAGTTGGTGAAAAGGGTATTACTCTGTCTGGTGGCCAGAAGCAGCGAATTTCCTTGGCTCGTGCAATGTACTCGCGAGCTAAGCATCTTATTTTGGACGACTGCTTGTCCGCTGTTGACTCACATACCGCTTTGGCTATCTACGAAAACTGCTTGACTGGTCCAATTGCACAGAACCGATCTATTATTTTGGTCTCTCACAATGTCGCGTTGACAATCTCCAAGGCCTCTTTTGTTGTTGTCATGGAGAATGGACGAATCAAGACTGTTGGCACTCCTACTGAGGTCGCTGCTACTGGTGCATTGGGTGATGATGAACTTATCAAGAACAGTGCTTCTCAGAGCGCTTCCCAAGGTACCTCTCGTGCTGCTACTCGTGTTTCCTCCGCTGTGAACTTGCTTGATATTGACAAGAAGAAGAGCAAGTCGTTGGGTAAGGAAGTCGCTAAGCGTTTGGCAGACAACCGTGAAAACAAGGGTATTGAGCAACAGAAGGCTGGTTCAGATTCTGAAAACGATGCTGTAGAGGACGACGAAGAGGCTCTCAAGAAGGAACAATCTGAGTTCAAGAAGAAGAAGCTCATTCAGGAAGAAACCATGTCCGAGGGCAGCATCGATGCTACGGTTTATATCGCTTATGCCAAGGCTATGGGTTCATGGTGGTTCTGGGGTATTCTCCTCATCTTTGTTCAGCAAGGCTTCCAGGTCGCACAGTCATGGTGGATTCGAGAATGGACCGTTAAGGGTATGGTTGCAGAGGTTGCTGCCGCTGCAGTTTACATGCTTGGGTTGGCTACTGGTGGCGCTCGGGCTAATAATGTCAATGTTCCATATCACACTGACAATGGCAATATGACTGCTCTTGAGCTTGGACCCGAAAAGCCAGTTTACAAGCACTCTACCACTTATTACTTGGCTTGGTACTTTGCAATCGGTTTGATGAACATGGCTGCTGTCGTCATCAAGGAAGGTGTCATGTTCTGGGGTGGTTTGCAGGCTTCCAGAGGCATGTTTGAAAAATTGCTCAACTCTGTTCTCTCAGCAAAGACTCGATTCTTCGATGCTACTCCAATTGGCCGAATCATCAACCGATTCTCCAAGGATGTTGAAGGTATTGACCAAGAGATGTCTCCTGTCGCCGCCGGTTTCTTGCACTGCTTGATTACTTGTTTGACCACTGCCATTGTTATTGCCTACATCACTCCTGGTTTCTTGATTGCTGGTGTGTTCATTATGACCATCTATGCCGCAATTGCTGTGTTCTATCTCGCCTCTTCTCGAAATTTGAAGCGAATTGACTCTGTTTCCAAGTCTCCAATTTATCAACACTTTGGAGAGACTTTGGTGGGTGTTTCTACTATCCGAGCCTACGGTGACCAGCGACGATTCATTCGAGAGAACCTTAAGAAGATTGATGACAATAACCGACCATTCTTCTACTTGTGGGTGGCCAACCGATGGTTGTCCTTCCGAGTTGACTCTGCCGGTGCTTTGGTCTCGTTTGGAGCTGCTGCCTTTGTCATTTTGAGTCTTGGACACATTGATGCGGGTCTCGCAGGTCTGTCTCTTTCGTATGCGCTCGTTTTCAACGAAATTGCCTTGTGGGTTGTTCGACTGTATGCCATGGTTGAGGTTAATGCCAACTCTGTGGAGCGAATCATTGAGTACACCACTCTCGATTCTGAAGCTCCTCGAGTGATTGAAGACTTCCGACCACCTTACAACTGGCCAGACGATGGTGAGATTGAGTTCAAGAACTTGTCCTTGCGATATGCTGAGAATCTGCCATTGGTCATTAAGGATGTTTCATTCAAAGTCGAGTCGTTCCACAAGATTGGTATCGTCGGCCGAACCGGTGCTGGTAAGAGTACTATTATCACTGCTCTGTTCCGATTCTTGGAGGCTGATTCTGGTTCCATCGTCATTGACGGTATTGATATCTCCAAGCTTGGTCTCCGAGACTTGCGACAGGCGTTGGCTATCATTCCACAAGATCCAACTCTTTTCGCTGGTACAATCCGATCCAACTTGGATCCATTCTCCCAGTACACGGATGCTCAGATCTTCGAGGCTCTGCGACGAGTGCACTTGATCACTGAGGCTCCTGTTGCATCTTCAAGTTCATCCGCTACCCCAAGTGAGGGCGAAGAAAACAGAAACCAGTTCTTGAACTTGGAGACCATTGTGTCTGAAGGTGGCAGCAATTTGTCTCAGGGTCAGCGACAGTTGATGTGCTTGGCTCGATCTTTGCTCAAGTCTCCGCGTGTTTTGCTCTTGGATGAGGCTACTGCTTCTATCGATTATGAGACTGATGCACGAATCCAGGAGACGATCCGAAAGGAGTTCACTGAGACCACGTTGCTCACAATCGCCCACAGATTGAGGTCCATTATCGACTACGACAAGATTCTTGTCATGGACGCTGGTGAGATCAAGGAGTACGACAAGCCACACACCTTGCTGCAACAGAAGGACTCCATCTTCCGAGACATGTGCGTGAAGAGTGGTGAGCTTGAGGCATTGGAGCAGTTGGCGGAGCAGGCATTCAACAAAACGACATAGAAGAAAAAACTTTTGAAATAATCATATTTTTTTTGGCATTTATATCTATATATTTTAATTTGTAACTTTTATTTTCATTCACGTGATTATGTTTCTAACATTTTGAACCCGGAACAAACAAAAAAAATTACAGAACTCAGCCAGCTTACTGGAATCTACAGAAACAAAAAAAACATACTCATCAAGTCATAAATAAGATTAATAAAGGAATCAAGCTCTTTTCCTCTTTGGAGCAGAACCGTTGGCTGGCTGCTTGAATATTGCCGCCATCACTTTGTTGTACTGAGCAGACAAATTGTGAGCGTTGAATTTGAGTCTAGGCGCGTAGTTAGGGCTGATGATATCGCAGGCAATTGCTAGGTTGACTTTAGCCGTGAACAAGCACAGGTCTGCATCAAGTACCTCTTCATCTTGCGGATCACCATTTCCGCTTGTATCATCTTCCTGCTCCTCGTCATCTACTTCGTCTTCGTCTTCATCTCGCATGACGTCGTCGTTGCGACGGATCTGCTCGTCCAACTCGTCTTCGTGAATAGTGACACCGGCCTCAATTGCCCACGCTTCTTCCTTCTCGAGATATAGCGCCATGATCTCCTTGGCGGTCTCCTCAGGCAGTGAAAGATCAATGTTATCGAGAACAGACTCTCCGTACGCCGTTAGCTGTGAATGCTTTCGTGCGAGATACAAAGCAGCCATAACTTCCAGCAGTGCGGTCTTGAGATGCGTCTGCCGTTTATTGTTCTGGTCTCGTAGAATCTTCTTTCTCTGCTTCTCGGTGCCACTCAGCTCCGGGAACACCGATGCAACTTGAAGCTGGGTGATAATGGATTCAATGACATCTCGATCGGTTAGAGGATCTCGCTCAGCGGCACTTCCCTCGCCAGAGACGCAGAACCCGACTTTCCATATCGCGTACGACCGTAAAATACCACCGGCGACAATCACATACTCATCTGACCGTTCTGGAGAGGGTATAGACTCCAAAAGTACGTTTACCAATGTATCTCCTTTGTCAGAGCCCTCACCAAGATTGCGCTCTAGTATGCCAGTAATGTCAATAACCATCGCCAGCTGCTCCAGCTTGGAGAGTGGAGAGACCAGGCCATCGTCATAATCCACTT
Source organism: Blastobotrys petasosporus (assembly GCA_030580095.1). Lineage (NCBI taxonomy): Eukaryota > Fungi > Ascomycota > Dipodascomycetes > Dipodascales > Trichomonascaceae > Blastobotrys > Blastobotrys petasosporus. The sequence goes on from JAKTSG010000016.1 coordinate 152,394, forward strand.
CTTTTGCGCCATACTTGAGTCGAATATCATAGACAATGTCTTCCAACAGAGCATATACTTCCGTTCTGGCAACTTCGGAGAATGCAAACCGCGAGTCTAGGGCTGATCCTATGATTTCCCTACAAGTCACGAGAACATCTCTGTCCGTTTGTGTAAGAAATTGCTTGATGTACAGCTTGAACGAATCAAGCTGCTGCTTTTCCTTTTCTTGAGAAACATAGACTTGCGGATCGATCAAATTGGCGAGTCTCAGGGCTTTGGACAGTAGGGTTGGAGAGTATCGTACCCGTTCAACCAATTCAGGCACCCGAGATATCAGTTCATTCTGTAGATCAAGCAATGCCGACTCAATCTCTTCTTGCTCACGTCTCTTGCCGTTTGCACGACGAGGGTCAGCAGCATGTTCCATTGCACTGACCACGAATCCATAAAGCATATCATAGAGCGCGGGCTTTTCATCTTCCGTCGGCTCGAGTGCCTTGATAAAATTCGTGAATTTTGCTCTTCTCGCATTTTCGGGCATCTCCAAAGCCGAAAAATCTAGCAGCAGTTGCTGCACAAGCTCAAACCAGTGCCATTCTGCAGCTCGTCGCGTTACATTATATAGCGCGGCGGCGCCGTTGGCAATGCGGCTCGGAAGGATCGACGCGTCCGGCTGAAGTTGAACTAGCACGTCGGACGGCTTCGCGTGCGAGTCAGTACGGTCGGGCCGAGCTTGGTCAAAATTGGCAAGCATATGTGCCATCCGCTTGAACTGTACAAAGCACAGCTTTACGGAAGAGTCGTGGGCCTCCAAAAAGTCACCCAAGTCATCCTCATCCATATCTTCAAACTCGGCGGAATAATCATCGTCGGCCGCTTTTTTGGCCAGGAATTTGGCAGCCTCCCGCCTGACATGACTATCACGGTCCATGATCAATTCACTGACTCGCGAAGCATTCTCCTCAGTTAGAGCCTCTTTTTCTTGTATCAGCACCAGCAAGTCCACAGCGGACTTGCGCACATTGTGATCAGCATCATACTCGGCCAAATCAACCATACGAGCTTGGTATCGTTCTGTAAATCTTCTGAATGCAGTCATCAAGTTCACTTTCTGATAGACCGGTTTAAGAGCTTTTAGAGCAGCAAGACGCGTCGAAGCCGCAGGGTCGCTAAGCGCAAACGCAAAGTGCTTTAGATATGTGTTTTCCATAAACTTATTTGGAAACTCCTCCAGAAGCTCACCAAGAAGCTCGATACATTCGGTTCGAATATGCGCATCGACATCTTTGACACGCGTCGCAAACACCGATTCGAAGATATCTTTGAGAAGCTGGTCTACCACCGCGATGCGCTGATCCAAAGTCGTCACCATCTCCTTCGCCAAGGTGGCTGCTTGCTTAGTGACCTTCCGTTTAGTTGCAATAGCCAACTGTTCATTTTTCTCATTCACGAGATCTCGCTGCACATCACATAGGACGTTCATGATATGAAGTAGAATTACCGTCGCAGTATGTCGGAAAGCTCTCAGCGGAGATGCCGACACGAGAGTGATCCATCCAACCACGCCTCGAGCCATGAAATCCTGGTCCTCGTACATGATGCCACGCTCGCTCGCATTTAAAGTCAAATGCTCGAAAAAAAGACGCAGCTGTTTCGCAAAGCCGCGGAATTCCTTCTGCTTCGACACTATCGGGTAATCTGCTGGTATATACTTCATTGCGGCTTGTTGCACTTGCAGAATCGTTCCATCGCCAGATTCAAAATTCTCGACGTCATGCCTCTCGACAGGTATTTCACACCCGCTACTTTTAAGTGTGAAATTGAGCAACACTGTAAGGGCTCCAATGGGGTCCTTTTGATACTCATCAATCCAGTCAGCCGCGAGACTCTCCAATGAGGTTTCGTGATCAAGGACCCCGTCGAAAAGCGGGCTATCCATCTTTTGCTCTATAGTTTGTAGCTCCTGCCTTCCATTTTGTCGCTTTGATCGTGGTCTATGGGCTTTACTACTTTTCGCTTGAGCCGTGGTGGCCACCTCATCTATATATCCATTAGAACACTGGAGTTTCAATTCAAGGCAAGCTTACCCTCCTCACTCAAATCCTCTTCAGCGTAACGCTGGACTTGCGCTTTACTTCGACGAGACCTTCGTGGTTCGTCCTCCGTCATCTAGTGGTTCGCGTCGTACTGAGTGTCGTGAAAGATGGCACACTCTGCGAGACGCGTCGGCCATTTGGGTCACGCCCGTCCCGCGACGCCAACGCGAGATGAAGCAAGAACGTGTTTTACCAGCCTTGACAGGTGCGGCGAGGGCCAATCTAAGCATTTTTACAATTTTCCGTTCATTTAAAGTATATTCTTTATATTATCTTATTGACAAATCCTTTACAGCTGGATGTGAGTAGGTACCCAGCTGGTTTAGTTTAAGCGCAGTATAGCCACAATATCAAAATAACAGCTGCACTCGCTTGCAAAGCAATACGCGTTTCTCCAGGAATAATCAATTACAGCCAAATAATGCGAAATGTGTACACTAAAGCCAGAGTATTTCGGGTCATGCCGTCTCGACGATGCAACATCCGCCAATATCGAACATACTCCGCAACATGCCGCGGACATCAAATATACTCCATAACTTGCGGGTGGTCAATATCCAATGCACTCTGCCACTCGCATTGACCGTGTACACTTTCGTGAATAAGTATTAGGGTATAACGAAACCCAGCTAAAGCCGTGGCGTAGGAGCCAGCGCTTCCATTCTATAGTGACGGGTAGGATTCACGCTCTAAGGTCTTTGTGACACACCAATCCTTTCTCCCTTAGACTTCTTAGTCGCAGCAGCGTCACTGTGAACTTTGGACTTATTCTCGTCAGACTTTTCCTTTTTCTTCGCTAAATCATCGTCGTAAGCGTGCACGTCTTGCTGAGTAAGTTTGATTGCTGTGGGAGGACGACGAAGCATTTATGGAGTCCTTGGTAAGTTCTCTCTTGTGTATAAAACTTGGAAATCGAAAGAAGTTATGCGTCTAGACCGTGGAATTGTCCTTTATTTATGACAATTTGTGAATCTTATTTGTAGACAAGCTTGATGTCAAAGGCTCTCGGTATTTCTTTGAAGGGGCCGGGTAACACAGCACGCGCGGCGATTTTTTGAGATAGTAGCTTCTAGATTGATATCCTGCAGATTCAAAATCAGCACTTCCAGACATCCTAAACGAATTCATCACACAGTCATTGTCGAACTGACTGATGCGCTGATTATTAGTACCGATTATTTTAAGGAGAAGAAGTTGTGCAAAAATAAGTCTTGGTCAGCTGTCGCTAAGCGTAAGATAGGCATTGGCCAAACATGGCAGATGTACAGTTAGAACAACCGGAGCAATCTTGCCGAATATGTCGTGGAGAGGCTTCCGAAGAAGAGCCCCTTTATCATCCTTGTCGTTGCAGTGGTAGCATAAAGTTCGTGCATCAGGACTGGTAAGTAATGGGATCAACGAAAGAAAAGATTACTGACACTAGCAGTTTGGATGAATGGCTGCGGCATTCTAAGAAACAAGCAACTTGCGAGCTTTGCAACACTCCGTACCGCTTCACAAAGGTATATTCAACATCTATGCCCACACAGGTACCGATTTTTATATTCCTGCAAAAACTATCCCAAGACGTTGGAACGCTAGGCACGTTTGCACTGCGATGCGTGCTAGTGTTCGTACTCTGGATCATCACCTTGCCACTTTTGGCAGCATATGCATCATATTTATACACAGGTTTTGCGGAAAGCATACCTTACGACCCGGGCAGACTGCTGCATCCTATGGGTATGCTTGTTAAGTCTTTTACGGAGCCGCAAGCGCCGCTACTCATCAGTCTTCCTGGCTTCATCGATCGCAACATTGAATCTGCATTATTCAAAAGGCTTTTGATGGATGTTTGCACTGGTCAGGTGATAATTATGTTCATTCTTTTGATAGGCTTTGTTGTAATGGTAGTCCGTGAGTGGATTCTACAAACTGAGGTCTTCATTCAACAATTACAGGATATGCATGCGGCGAATCTTCGTCTTCATACTGAGCTGATGCAACGTGATAGAAGATCGTCCAGAAGGTCGAACGTGGCTTTAGGTCGCGCAGCAGCTCAAGCCGGTCAATTGAACGTTCAAGGGCAACAAGGGGTGCCGATTGACATCGAAAATATTGATATGGTAAGGAGGCAACTTCTTGAAGCACATCGGGTTCAAAACCGAATGGCTATGCCTCAGCCCCAACCGCCAGCAGAATTTGTGGATAGAAACGATTTGGCCGATGAGGGCGAGGTTGATTTGCAAGGAGAAGGTGAGGGTGAAGATCACGATGCGCGACTGCTTAGGCAGCGTAATCAGCATTTCCGTGAACTGGCAAGGATGATGGCAGAAAGGAACGAGCAACAGGCTCAGGGTCAGAATGAGAATGAGAATGAGAATGGCGCCGACAGAAACGCAGATGAGAATGGGGCGGCTCTTGAAGCATTTCTGCGAAGATTTGTAGAAGATCAGCGTCCGTTTCCTCCTCCGCCTCCGCCACCTCAACCAGCAATTGACATCGATAATGAACTAGATGAAGGTGACGTTGACGAAAACATGGACATAGATGGCGGGTTTCTCGAGCTGATGGGCGTCAGGGGCCCATTGATAGATCTATTGACTGGTTTCGAAGCAGCGGTTCGTGTTGCGGTGCTCGTTCTTGGGTTCCTCTACTGCATACCTTACATGCTTGGTCGAATTGTTGCACTCCTAACCTTCCCGATACTTGGTATTCACAGCATACTTGCATTTGTAGTCGACGAAGCCTTATACAATGGATGCAAATTCATGTCAAGATTCTTGGAGATTAACTTGGATGGTTTGCACAGAGAGGCGGCTTTGAGATATGCAACAGGCATTACAATTCCATCTATATCTGTACCTGGTAACACCTTTTGGGATCGCTTAGGGTGGACGCTTATGGGCCATGGGGCCCTCTTGGTGACCATTGCAGTTTATACTCGGTCAAATTATCGATTCGCTAGAAGTCACGAAAGCTTCCGAATCGAGCTCAACATTTTGCAATACTTTGCTCAAGCTCTGGCTATTTTGAAAGTTATTACAATATTCGGCATCGAGCTGGTGGTTTTCCCGGTGGTCACTGGCCTCCTACTTGTACATATCGCGCTAGGACCATTATACCCGGCAGCTACTTTACAAGATCGCATTATGTTCACGCTGGGACACCCAATTACCTCGACTTTCACACATTGGGCAGTCGGTACTTGTTATATGTCGCTATTTGCACTCTTCATTGCACTTTGCAGGAAAATTATGCGTAATGGTGCAATGTATTTCTTGCGTGATCCGAGCGACCCCAACTTTCATCCTATCCGAGACGTCCTGGAACGTTCACTCACGAATCAGCTGGGCAAAATCGGCCTATCAGCAATCATTTACTGTATTTTGATTGTTGTGTGTATTGGTGGTGTGGTTGCAGGGCTGCGATATGGGTTGAAAGTTGACTTCCTTCCGCTGCATCTCATGCCAGAACTTAAAGGCGACAGGGTCTTCAATTTCTTCACCATCGCTCCCATGATAGCCTCTTATAATCTCTTGCTTCCGATTCTCGTCAAAATTATTCGATCGCTTAACATTATGAGAAAAATATGGGATGCAGTTTTCAAGTACTCATGCTCATGGCTTCGACTCTCCTCATTCATTCTTAATAGCCCCATACCCCAGGAACAAGGGTATATCTACTATGGAAGCATTTGGGCTCGACTGAGATGTGCTACTCCTGACTACACAAATCCAGTTACACTTGAAGTTGCTAAAGCAAGTGATCCAGACGCGGCGTATTTCGTACACGACGGCTACTGGGTACGGGCTCCCCGAACTGATGCCTTGGCTTCAAAAGTACATCTCAAACTGTTCATTCCAGTCACCAAGGATGACATACGACTTGATGATCAAGAGGATGATAAAGAGCATGAGTTGCAAGAGTACACTGTTGTTTACCGGCCACCTCTATTCCGAGTGAGAGTGGGAATCCTGTTATTGATATTCTGGGCGGCAGGCACTGCAGTCATTTTCACAGTTTCAGCCCTCCCATTGATAATAGGCAAGTATTTAGTGCATGTCTTTGTTGCACCTGAAGCTCACTTGGGAGATCTTATCTATTACTTGGTGGGTATTGTTCCTGTTGCCAATCTTACATACGCAGTGGATAATTGGTACAGGCTATACACGTTTGTTGTTGACAAAATTCTTCAGTTGCACAATGTGCAGACTAGGAAGCTTCTTTCCACCGTCACCTCCGCCATTGGTGTGGTTTCGAAAATGATGTTCTTGGTTGCCACGGTACTTGTGATGATTCCATTTATGGTGGGAACATTGGTGTATCTATATGTGGCTATTCCTGCAACAGCGTACCTCGGTGCATCAATTGAAATGACAGTCACAGGCAACTTGCTATATGGACTGACAGGTATGCTCTGGTTCAATTTCGTGATGGCGAGATTTCCAGATTCAGGTCCTGCTAGAACTTACCGCGCTATGACACAAAACGGCTGGAGAGATTACGATATAAACATAGCATTCTGGTCCGTCTTACTTCCAGTCACGGCTCTAACCATAGTCGGGGTGTGCTTACCTTGGTCGATGGGGTATATCCTTGAGCATACAGCCTATGTCGAAGCACCTGACACAGTCAAGCATAAGCTCTACCAATTCTCTTATCCCGTGGTCCTAGGAGTATTGACAATGTACTTCTTGTTCTCAGCAGGGTTCTCCGCTTGGCGCAGATGGGAGGTTTCAGTTAGGGATCAAGCTTATATGGTTGGTCGGCAACTTCAAAATATGTAAATTAGATTTTATTCAATTGTGTTTATAATTATTCTGCTTATTTAACCAATATCTTCTTAGATGCGTCTAACAATAATGTTCAAAAACGATCCGTCTCTATATCGATTCTCTCTAGAACCGAGCACCTGGCTTGTTGTTTTGTCGAGCTGGCTGCTTCTTGTTGGTACCGTGAGAATGGCCTCCTTGCTTGTTCTGCGATTCAGTGTTAGAAATAAGCTGCTGGAGCTGCTGAGATTGCTGCTGGAACTTCGAGGCATACTTGGCCATCTTGTATTCGTTGGCAACTGAGGCAAGCTTGACGACATTGTGCTGAAGCAATCTGCTAGCTGGAATCAATACAATATCCAAAACACTACCCACAGCATTGCCAAGGACCACCTCGACACCATCAGTAATGGATTGGAAGACCGGTCCGAGGATGAAGCCCATGACAAGATCAGAAAGACCACCTGTGAGTGGTCGAAGTGTATTGGCAATCAAGGCAAGGACATTATCGACTTGTCCATCAAGTCCGGTAATCAAAGCCGCACCAATCGACGCACCAGGTCGGGAATTCTTCTTCATCATATCATTAACAACTGAGTCAATTCGTTGCTGAAGATTGTGCACAGCTCCACCCATTGCACCAAAGACATCCATTTGTCGTGCAGATAGGTCGTGGTCATCCTGGTGGGCAAAAGCATGAACCTTGCTAGCCAAGCTCTGAATCTTATGCTCCTGCTCCTTCATATCAAACTTGCCGGCGGTCGCGGCACAGTGGTTGAGAGTAGAGGAAAGTGTGTGCAAATTAGCTGTCACATCGTCATCCACATCAGTATTGGCCAAACAAGCGCATAGATGCTCAACGCCATCGACAGCAGTGTCAATGGCCGGTGAAATAATTGAGCTGATAATTGCGTGGTTCACGTCCGCATTCTGTTCAGCAGCCTCAATGCAGCTTTGAATCTGGGAGCCAAGGTTGGTGGCATACTTGCACACTTGCTGAGGAGATGGACTCCCATCACTGGCTCTCAAATCATTGTTGAGCGCCTCAATTCCTCTGATGGTGTCATGAGACTCAACTGCGAGCTTGTTGACGGCATCGATAGGGTCGGCAGCAAGAACGCCGCAAGCGGCGGCGGCAACGAGGATCCAATTAGCTGAAACCATTGTTAAGTCAGTGGGTTGCAAAAAAGTTCCGGTAGGTCTTTTTGTTTTTTGAGAAAAAATCCATTCATATTTATACGTCCTTTCTATCTCTTTTGTCCTTTAAACTTTTATAATTCACTTAGCCACCCTTGGTTGTAAGTTTGCCTCTAAACTTTGACTCAAGGATCCCACTCCCATTATGCGGCAGCATCGCGCTTCACAACGCCAACGACAAACCTTTGAAGGAACGCACGCTTATCTTCAACACGGCAAATTGCACAGATAAGCAAGCGAGGAATATACAAAGACACACATGTCAAAACAGCAGCAAGGAGCCCAGCGAACGGGTGTGCTTTTGAGTATGTCGTGCAACCGAGAAACAGAAATTGTCATACTAATTTACTAGATCGAGTCGACTCCGCAACCGAACAACTTTTAAATAAGTTCACAGAGATTGTTGAACTTTCCTCGGTAAGTATAAATTCAGAACAAGGACAGTACAAGGCTAACGTTTAATCTAGAATGCGGGTAAAGACCGGGGCACGGTTGCGGCCGAGACTTTTCAGATCGAAACCAATGCTACTTCTATTGTTCGTGCCGCAGAAGACCTTCTCTTTGTGACTCGAAGCTTGAAAGAGGCATGGATCTTGGGTCAAATTAAACCTTCCGCTGGAGGAGAGCACGATGAAGTAGCTCAAAACGTCACAAGGGAAAAAGCGAATAAGCTATTGGATGCTATTATCAATGATACAAAATAAATATGTGATGAGTCTCAACTCAAAGGTGTTAGTGAACGCTGTGATAATTGGGTGGTGGGGAATTCCCTAGCTTCTCGAAGCTTGTATGAATCGGGCTGGGCATGCAAGGTGTGGAGCTAGGTAGTGGAGACATTGCTGCCTTCGGTGTTGAGGGGGAAAGCGGAGTAGAATGGCGACTGGCGTCCTTTATATCAGGCTTTTCGGTACTTATGCGCACAACCCTTCGACGAGGGGTAATCGGCTTGTTGTACTTTGAGTCTGATGGAGTTGACATCCCGGAACGTACACGCGACCTCAACAGATGCTCGAGCTCATTCACCGAAGTGACTTTACTGGTCGTTCTGCGATGACCCTTCGCTTCATTCTTTTCTGGAGAATATCGTAACTCGAAATTTTCAAGTGCCGCTCTTGTGACTATGTCCTTGTCGTCATAGTTTGAGCTCAGAGCAAGCGTGTTTCTTAAGCCGGTCAGCCGTTCCAAATCGAAAAAATGCGTATGATCAGAATCAAGTGGCGGCGGTATTGCTGTATATGCTATTGATGAGTTGACTCCTTTTTGCTGTACGTGATGGTCTGCTTGGTAGTGGAAAGGCGTTTTGGAACCTGCCTCCATCTCCATCGAGATCTGATAAAGCACCTCGGGTATGTCCTCCCGGAAACTCTCACGCAAACGCTCTTCGATCTCTTTCCTCAGAAATGCTGATACCCCGGGTATGAAGTCAAATGTCGAGGCGACAGTACATGATTGCAGCGGATCGTTTCTGAACACAAGAGTTAGGCCTCTAGCACGCGAGAACACTAAAATTATGATCGCAGAAAGCCGAATATCGGATAATTTTATCTCCAGAGGTAGTTGAAGTGAGTCTGCTGCGAATCCGAATCCCGGCGAGATGAACTGCAAGCTTGGGTTATGAAAGCTCTGGGCCAACGAGTTGGCTTCAATCGTTGTCTGGAGCGTGAGTGATGCGTCACCGTCGTACTCCAGTTTGAACACGCCTCTGAATTTGTCGCTGGCCATATCTCCAATCTCCAGGATTTCCAGTTTTGGGGCTATGGTGCCCAAATTCAAGTCCCGCACAGTGAGCTCATCAACAATGACAGGCGGAATCTTGCCCTTGTTCATCGTCTCGCGAAGGACCTCACGCGCTTTATCATAGAGGGACTCTTGATTGAAAAAATCCCAGTTGAATCGAAAACTCATGTCGCGGATAGAGAGAGACACTCTCTTTAGTTGTCACGGGGGAAAGTGCCGCTGGTAGTTGGATTTGATGAAATATATAAGGTGCAACAGTTAGCAAGCATGTTGAGTTTGGGGTTCCGGTTTATGCAGGTGACATGAGTGAGCCGCGCTGGCTGCACATGTCCCAACGAGTGGGATTCCGGATTCTGGAAGACCAACAGAACCGGTGAAGCGTGCGCACCCAACTATATTTTTTTGAGCCGCTCGATCCCGTGCGGCGTGGCTCATTCTTGATGATTTGATGTAATTATTACTTATTGTAAGTCTATTCGAATGCTAAAAATTATGCTACTATTCAAGCCATAGAAGCCACTTGATAATATAAATAACAACCCTCACACAGCCGCGCATAAAGAGTATAATAGATACAAAAACCCAAAGGATCCACATCAGAACGACGAGCAACCACTCAAGAGCAGAGTAGCCCAGACTCGTCAGCCATTTTACAGGTGATGGTGGATCTCCTTCAAGCTTATCCAGTCTCTCGCCCGTCTTCCTCGCTTCCAAGTTCATAGTCGTACTGACGGCTTTCAAAAGCTGGTCGCTCTCAGACAGCACCTTATCCATCCTTGGAGCATTGCTCTCGGTCAAATCACTCTTGATTTGTTGGATCGATATTTCTAACGAGCGTAGCTTTTCTCGATTCTGAGGCAATAAACTGTTGCGAATTTCGTCCGAGGAATTGGATATTTCCTTGGTGATGGTATCACAGTCCTCATGCCACAGAGGCACCTCTTTGAGCCTTTTGCGTTGCACTTCCAAACGAGATAAGAAGTATACCATATCGAGATATTTGAGCTCATTCGCCATTGAGGCTTCTGGTGCCATCTTCTCTGTACGTTCGGATAATAGCAACGTTTGATGACCAATCACCGACTTGTGTCGAGAAGGCGTGTGGGCTGGTGCCGATGATTTTCTGTCGTTTTTCTCTATAACGCTCTCAATTTGTGGAGGAGGGGGAAGTGATATGTCATCTAGTCTGCGAGACTCCAGATCGTACTTGTGATGCACCTTCTCGATCGTGACGCCTCTAACTGGCGATATGGACTTTTGACGTTCGCGATCCTCTGAGCGACGTCGCAGCTGCGGAGAGGGCGGGTTCGTGAAAGTGCCCTCATCTATGGACCTGCCTGTAGATGTTCCGACAGAGTGTGATGCTTCTTGATCACTGAAGCTGGAATCTGAGCCATCGAGAGAAGCGGCCCGAGTGCCTAGACGCTGCTTAATACGATGGATGAGTTCATCGCCGTAGCCACGGTTCTCATTCTGTACTCTTCGACTGCCTTTTTGCATCAGAAGTCGGCCCTTTCTGTCTCTCATCAAATGCTGATTCCTCTGCTGCCAATAGTAATCCTGAAGGTACTCTGTCGGAGAGATTTTCCAAACAAAGTTGGGCTCCTTACCGGAAGTTGGTGGCCGCAATGCACGATTTCGGATAGTTTGTAGCGGATTGTATACACCTTTTATTGTTTGTTCATTGCTATGGTCGGAGTCGTCATCTTCTTTGTCCATAGGCTCCTCATCTTGGTCAGCGTAGTCCGGCACTGGCAGATCATGGTATTGAAAGTTTTGAATCATTTGATATTCCAATGCAATTTTTGTTCTCGTTTTCCGTGCTCTATAATTGGTCGCAAGCGAGTACTTGTTGGACTCTGATGTTTGTTCCTGCTTTACGACTCCTGAGGTATTCGCATGTACAGCCGCACTTGTATTGGCCGCCGAGAGCTCAGGCTGATCGTCATTTGTCAACTTCAGATTCATGATGAGCGCTGCTAGTCTAGCAGATTCTTTGGATCGAGCTTCCATGGAGCTATCCCGCTGAAAGTCGATATTCAGTTCGCTTATTCGTGTATTAGCTGGTGCAGATTTCTCCTTAGTTGCATTGTTCGATTCCTTCAAACTGCTTGTTGCGGATTTTGAGGACGCTTGACTAGACCTTTTGGAAGCCTGCCCGCTCGCAGTTGAAGTGGCCTCTTTGGAATCCTTGGTCTTACGGCGTAACGAACTGAGGAGAAACTTCCCTGCCGAACCGCTCTGCCCACTCCATTTCTTCCTATCGCCATTGCTCTGATCGCTGTGGCGCGAGTTTGTGGCGCTGATTGTAGGAGGTGTGAGTGATTCCCTATTCACCTTACCTGCTACGTTCCCCGCCGCCACTCCAGTCATCACCGGAAAGAGTAGGCTCGATCGTGGCCGTGTGTCGTTGATGTAGTCGTCGCCTTGCTGTGCAGTATGTTGAGAAGAAGCAAAGGAGAGGCGGGGGAGTGATGTCTCAGCTGGCTTAACGTCCTATCGAGCGTGATCCGGACACCCGATAACTTTATTACTCTCGCGAAATTCTCACAAATTCATGTAGAGGGAAGAAATTACATATAAAATAAAAACGGAAATTGCAAGTTTGTGAAATGAAAGTAGTATCGGGGTTTGGAAAGCCTTTCTGCAGGATAGAATGCTTCAGTTTGTACCTGTAGCGACTGAAATGGCATGTAGGAAGCGGGTTCACATCTTCAAGTCCACAGCGACCCTGATTTAATTACATTGAACTATGTCTAACTTGGAGAGATATGGTTTCTGTTTGGTCAACGTTGCCTCTAATCGCAATCAGACCTCTTGCTATCTCCGCCTAGCTGCTCCGGAGCGATCGACAAACGGTAGAAAAGTCAGTATTCGGCAGAAATCTGCTGGGTCGAGGATAATGCGAAATGCCTATTAGTTAACTGTTACAATACTGAATAAAAATTGCTGGCACAGGAATCAGTTTCCACATTGTAAGTTTGTCTATTCTTTCAAGGCAACATGGTTGTTTGGAGCATGGATGCGCGCACGCATTCAATCCAACTCACCGACACGACCAGAAACCGAAGGGTTATGTCGTTTTACCTAGCAATCATAGGTACTACTGATAGTCCCGTCTATGAATTAGAATTCGGTACTTACAGACAAGGTGGAGATGGCGCCTCGCGAGTATGCTTCTAGATCACACATTAGCTAACCGGTACTACAGTTTCCACCAGAGATGCGTGAACTGAATCCGTTCATTCTTCATGCCGCATTGGACATTGTTGAGGATGTACAGTGGACAACTAATGCACTTTATCTGAAGGCAATTGATAATTTCTATTCATACATGGTGTCGGCATTTGTAACGGCCGGAAGTATGTGGTTGTATTGTAAGTTCGGGGCTAACAGACAGATGCCAAAATATTGCTGCTTCATGAAACCAAGAATGAAGACTCGATCAAATCGTTCTTTAACGACCTGTATGATCTCTACGTGAAGACGTTGCTATCCCCATTCTATTTCGCCAATCAGCCTATAACCTCGCAAATTTTTGATCAGAAAGTTCGAGCGCTGGCGAAGAGATACCTTTAAGCACCACATCACGAAAGTTACGACGCGAGAGCATTACAATGGGCATAAGCATAATAATATACAAATAAAAATACATGAATCGTTATACAATGGCAACGAGCTTATTTGTCCACTCGTGAGAGTGTACGAAGTGTGTCGCGTATGGGCGGCTGTGGTATGGTTCGAGTATGGGGTAAGCTCTCATGGAGTTCCTGCATCTTATTATCTCTGAACATTCCAGTCGCCTCCGAAAGAGATTTGATCTTGTAAACAGCATCATAAAGCTTGTCAATTTGAGTTCCCAGCTCTTTGCATCTCTGATGAGCCGTATCAAAGCTCACAACGTGATCATTAATCGCCGTCATTTGCGCCTCGCGCTGCGAGGCTAGCTTACGAGCGTCTGGAGCCAAATTCTCTGGTGTCTTGTCCCGGAAAGACTCGAGCATAGCGAGCCACGACTGCTTCTCATTCTGCAGGTCTTGAAGCTTTTGCTGGAAGGCTATAAAGTTTTGTTCGTTGGTGATATTATTCGCGTTCGGCCTTTTAGGGCGCTCCTCCGCAACTGGCTCCTCGGGACGCGACCACCAGCTTGTAGTAATTTTCATCTCAACCAGATCCCTTACAATTTCATCCTTTATGACTTGTGCAATTTTGCGTGCTGTTGTATCTTCCATAGACGACTTCTTGCGAGAGTTTTCTCTATGGTCACGTTCTAGGTGACTTTCCAAAGCTCTTTTGGAACACCAAGTCAGAATCTGACGCATTCTTACGGGCTCAGAGTCGTCGGTGGAGGAGTGCTTATAGAACTCTTTGAAATCCACTTCTTCGTGAGGTTCGGCCACAAAGCCATTGCCTATCGAGCTCATTCGTTTACCTCGATTACCTAAACTGCTTCGCCGCACGCCGCTCTTGCGTCGTAGCTCCTGATTACGGCGTATCACTGGTGTGTCGCTTATTGGTAGCGCCATAGTATGGCTGTTTTCAGGCGTGTTGGATGATTCCTCAGTGAGATTTATAGTCGTGGTTTCATTAGATTGTTGTGTCGTGAATATGGGCTCGTTAGTCCGCAGTCGCTTGGCGGGGAATGGTGTTTCGTTAGTATCAGGATTCGGTGGAGATTTGTTTTCATTGCGCGTTTTTCTCGTGTTGGCACGTCTAGTTTTTACTTGAGGAGGTGATGAGGGTGGTGTCGGCTCGCCAGCATAGTCCTGTTGTTTTCTCTTTCGCGAAGGTTTCTTTGCTTTGGCTGTCGTCGGTGCCTTGGATGCTTTGGCGCGTGTAAAGACGAACCCGTCGTCCTCTTCTTTGTCCGAATCATCCATCTGTTCAGCCTCGTCTAACTCACTGTCGGATTCAGGCTCGACTACTTTTTGTGCTCGTTTGGAGCGAGGCTTCTTAGCTTTCGTGGCCTTCGTAGTCGTCTGGGTATTCTTAGCTGTTGTCTTCGCAGTGCGACCATTTGCGCGAGTAGTCTTCCTGCCCTTAACGGTTTCGACAGCTAGCTCCTCCTCGTCATTATCATCTTCGTCGTCATCAGAGCTCAGTCCAAACTGTTTGCCCAACGATGCTGTAGTCTGGCGCGTCTTGCGGCTCGAGGGCTTAGTCGTAGATACATTCTTCTTAGATGTTTTCGACTTGACAGCTTTTGAACGTGACTTTGGCGGCATTGCATGTCAATCTCAACTATGGTCGTCTGACCGTATTGTTGTTTAATAAATAGGGTAATAATAGATGAGAAAGCACGTGTTAAACGATGAAAATGTGGATATGCTGTATTAGGTGCGGGAAGGTCGAGTGTAATACGGATGGAGAGGTATGCGCCCGCAGAACGCGTTGTTTTGGCGCTGAGATTCCAGTCGCGAAAGCAGGGTAACATGCCTACAGCCGCATACTGGTGCATTTCAGAAAATATATTGTAGATCATTGAAGCGAGCTATCAAAAAATTGGAGGGTGTGAACATTGCACCTTGTCATCTTCCATCTGTACTATATGAGCGGCAAGACTGTGCTTGTTGCTGGAGGCTCTGCTGGCCTTGGTGCACACATCGTACGAGCTTTCGCAGCGAAAGGGTATAATGTTGCGATCAACTATGCGCACAATTCCAGTAGAGCGGAAATTTTGAAAGAGTCAGTCGAAAATGAATTCAGGGGCATTGGTTTGGCGGTGTTGAAAGGGGACGTAAGCAAAAGCGTCGATTGCGAACGTGTTGTGCAAGAGACGATCGAAAAGTTCGGCCAAATAGATGTGTTGATATCCAATGTAGGCTGGTCAGATATCGTGCCACTCGATGATCTGGATGCACTTGATGATGAGTACTGGGATAAGTGCTTTGGGATAAACGTAAAGGCTCATTTTTATCTGTTCCGTGCTGCATTGCCTCATCTGAAGCTTGTGAAGGGCTCAACAGTTATGACTGGGTCCCTGGGAGCTTTTCGACAGAAAGGTTCGAGCCTTCCTTATATTACCGCCAAGTGCGGGCTCAATCACATGGCCAAATGCTTAGCAAAGACCTACGCACCAGACGTGAGGGTAAATGTCATCTGCCCAGGGCTGCTTCTTACTGAATGGTCGGAAAAGTGGGGATCCGAAACCATAGAGAAAATCAAAGAAGGTACACCTATGAAGAAGGAGGTGGATATGTCCGAGTGTGCTCAATTATTTATGACGATAGCAGAGAATAGTAGCATGACTGGTGCTGTGATAAACATCGATGGTGGACTAAGCCTCAACTAAGTTATTGTAACGGTATTGGATCCCGCCGCTAGGAGTGCGGCGTCGCTGCTCCAGATGTATGGTCTCTCTTTTTTCATCGTAATAGTAGCACTTACACATATGAGACTCTCGCTATAGTTCTGAGACATTACACCTGCGTGTACCCAGGGTACAACATGTCGTGTGTAATGATCCCAACTATATAAGTATCTAGTTGGTCTACCTTCATCTTTCACAACCATTATGACATCTTCCAAGTGGTCCCATTTCAATGTTCACAAATACAGCTTTTATGATACTGCAGCAGCTAAATGGAAGTTTCACCATATAGAGAGTGAAGTAAAGCTATCCATCAGCAATTCAGGTGCAAGGTTGAGGGTGTTGGTGACGGAGGACGCTGAGCAACTAGTATGCAGCTTGTCACTATGAGTACCTGCTAATACTCAAGAACAAATTAGAGTTTCCGCGAGCTAGATATGCCATTGTAGCCAAGTTCCCATGGCTAGGGTTCAAAGCACCCATTCGCAATAGCAGAGAAATGGTAGGTTGCAATTATTAACTTTCTAACTCTATATAGAACCACCGATTTCAGGTCAAGCTTATTCGAAGAGAGGACTACAACAATGCGATAGACCTATTGGCTGCACATGGTCTATCCATTGATAAGAGAGATGGTAAAGAAGAGAGTATTAGTGCTGCTTCTCAAGTTCTGTTGTCTCAGCCAACTCAGGTATATGACCATGAAATAAGCTTCAGCCAGATGAGCCCATTGGCGAGCCAACCTTTGGAAGCTCGACGTTATCAAGATAACAGAACTCCACTATTTGGAACCTTTCCTCAAGCTACTCAACCAGAGAGCCCATTTGCTGCGGGCGGAGAGCAGATTCCTTCAACTGATCCTGTTCGACACCAGTCAAGGTTACTACAGAGTGTAGAGACGGCACGTCCCAGCTCTCGAGTACAATTCAGTACTCAAAATTCCTCATCGGGTGTTCAAACGTCGCCATATATTGCTTCTCAAAGATCGAATATGTCGCACGAAGGTGACGTGGTAATGCAGGAGGCGCCCCGAGCAGAGATACTGACATTGATACCTTCAAACGTTCCCCGACTTTCTGGGGCCGAGCTTGAAGAGTATATCAAAAAGGTCCTGCGTGATAAAACGTTTTGGAGCTTTGTGAGTGCAACAACTTTAGGTAGAGGAGCTAACAGATGCAGGTGGACGAAGTAGATGCAATCTGGTCTCAGCTGTCGCGATCACTATAGGTCCGATCATCTCATCGCATTCGTTATACAGTAGAAGTAGTTGAAAGGGCAGAATATCATATTATGCACATAGAATTAAAAAAAAGGGGATAGGCCATCTCGCATCAGTAGGACCTCATCGGAACGGTATCGATATAGCACAGCCGCATGATTTGCGCGGCGCAAGCAATCAGTTGTCCCCACAACTTGCCGAGTACGGTTGTGGTAATCAAACACCGTCTCATCGAAATCTTTCATACAAGAAAATATCACAGGCAGCACACACACGCAGTAACACTAAAGTCTTCGCCCCATCTTCAGTTGTCGAGTGCTCTTGCTCAAGTTTCGCTATTTAATACCTGCCGAGAATGGTGACTGCTGTTAGCGTCTCCGACCTTTCCGTCTCAGACGATGAGTTGGTTTTAAGCAGGCTACGTCAACTAAAGAACCAAGTAATCGGACATGTAGAAGGCAAGGATGCTTATTTAAACAAGGGGATTATTCCTTGCCTTCTCGATATACTAACAAGATCACGCAATGTGCGTTGTCAAGTGGAGGCGGCGTACGTTCTCTGCAGTTTTGCATATGGTAAGTGTGACGGACGGACTTTTACTAATCTATAGGCACCGATGAATCTGTTTCCCGCTTGTTAAAATACCCATTAGTCGATTTCATAATCGAAGTCATTTCTAAGGAGCAGCAAGAGTCATCTGATGAACGTGTCGTTATTTGCTTGAGAATTTTGGTTACTGTTATGAAATCTCATCCAGACCCCCGCATATTGAAAGGCAACGAGGATGTCATATCCATTTTGATGAGACTCCTGTCCGAACAGATATCAGATAGGGCAACCGACCAAGCGTGCCAGTTAATTCAGCTTTTGACAGTTAACCCTCGAAATGCGGGGCTTTTATTACCATTGTCAAATAAGCTTGTTGGAAGAGTGTCGGCTCTGCTCAAAACGCGTAAAGTCGATGGTGGCATTCGTCCTAGTATTAATGTACTGGAACAGGCAGTTGGAGCTCTCGCACATATAATTTCAGAGCCATGCGCTAAGCAGCTACTAGAAGAAAGAGAGCCTGGTAGCATCTCTGCGGAATCATTTGTGGATGGGATTTTGCTTCTTACCAGGGACAGATCTTCTGCAACACGTCTCGTTGCTGCCGAATTACTTTCGAAATTGCAAAGGTATACAACAGATACGGATAAGCAACAAGCAATGCTACAGCCACTGTTACCGACGTTAGTGCCATTGCTACATCTTCTGGGTAAAGACGCAAGGGTAAGCTTCACGCTGGCAAATGTTTGCAGAGATGATAAAAACAGTGCAGGCATGGCTGTCGAAGTTGGTGTAGTTAAGCAGCTTATAACGACACTAAAAAGTCTTGACTTTGGAGATTGGCGCAAGAGCGAGATCATTGCATACAATCTACTAGCCGTTGCAGGTATAGCGATGCATCACGACAATTACCGCATTGCGGTTATTGAAGCCGACGGGTTAAAGATTGTCACCGAGGCCATGGCTCTGAGCCATGGAAGTATACCATCTTCCAATCTCCGAGAAATAAAGGTCGCTGCATGTCATGTACTTCGCTCGTTGTCCCGAAGTGTGGCGGTCTTGCGAACTCGGCTCGACACTCTGGATGTCGTCAATGGTATTATGGAACTACTGCTGGAAGAGCCAATGAGCGATTCTAAGCAAGAGGACGAGGATAATCTTGAAGTCAAAGGAGCGGTCATGGCGACTTTGTGCAATCTAGTTCTCGAATTCAGTCCCCTCAAAGCGGCCATCATGGAGAAGGGAATGCTTGATATTTTGGTCAAAAGCTCACACTCCGCCCATGAGCCTCTAAGGCTCAACGCGATGTGGGCGCTGAAAAATATCATTTATAACAGCTCGAGCGCACTTAAGCAAGAGATACTTGAGAAACTAACGGTCAAGCACTTAATTGACCTGTGCAACGACCCCAATATGGCAGTCGAGGAGCAAGCATTAGATTTTCTTCGGAATACAATGTGTGGCTCAGATGCTGTTATCAACCAAGTACTTTCCTTGATGGGAGAGGTTCAGTTCTTTGACTTTTTGACCGAGAGGCTCAATCCGTCATCGGAATACCACGATTCAACCAATATCCTGGAGTCTGCTATTTATACACTGGTTCACGCTTCGGCGAGCGGCAACGAATCGCACCGCAACCTGATATCTAGTCATACGGTACTTCTTAAGCGGATACTAGCACTAATGAGCCATCCGCACCCAGATGTGCGACTGGCGACGGTATGGCTGGTAATCAACTTGACTTGGCTTGAACTGCAGAATGACAGTGAAAGCACTGAGAATTGCCAGATGAGAGCCTCCAAGCTTGTGGAGCTTGGATTTCGGGATCGTCTCGAGATACTTACGAAAGATCCAGTGGTGGATGTGAGCGAACGAACGAAGATTGCATTAAACCAGCTCGCAAAGCTCGTAGGACCTAATGTTTAAATGAGATTATAGTGGGTTTTAGTCTCTCGTAGCTATGTGCCCGAATGAGTCGGGGTCAGAACTAGAATGTTGATACATATATATTTATCTTGGATTTTTGGATTGTTACCACCATTTGGCATACACTATCTGGGCTGAAATTATAACAGAATTGTCTTCATTGACCTATCGAACATGTGTACTTTACTTGACTGTCATAACGGTAAATGTATGTCATCTATGCCTTCCTGTCTACGGTACACTTCTGAGTGCGCGCGGGTTCAGGCGTTGGAATACTCCTGAGTCAGCCACAATTCGTGGCGCCCGCGCGGCTGAAACTGGGGCTTAATCACGTGCGAGCACAGAATTTCAGCGCAATCTGTGGCAATACTAACGTCTCGAAGCATACCTGCCATGAGTAAAGCCACAATTGGCTGATGCAAGCCGCCGATAGCGCTTCCGATAGGTGCGTCTGAAGATCTCTGACAAATTTCTACTATTCGACTTATTTTTCTACTTCTTCATCTTCAGCATTCGACATGTCGCCCTCCATCACAGGGAGAAAGACTCCCGAGCAGGAAGCCTCAGTCAAAGGAAGCACTCATAATATTGTGGACTACCCTTTCCCTCACTCGACTGACATCCAGTCTTTGACGGGCAACTCCGTCTATACTACCGCCCAGATTCTTGTCCAACAGACTGCTTACGCCGTCTCTAAGACCATTTTCAGCTACTCACCAGAAGGATTTGATCTGGATAATGCGCTAGAGGTGTGGCACAATACAAGCCAGAAAAATGGCCATGGCGATGTTCCTCGGCTCGCTCAACTTGAATCAAGAGTTGGAGCAGGTTCAGTGCTATTGGGATACGTCTTCAACGAACCTGAGTCTCAGCCATCATCAGTTTTGGCAACAACAGGAGCTTTGAGGCTTATGCAGCCTGTGTTAGCTCAGTATGCGCTAAGACCCTCTGTTCAAGCTCCGTTGGCATTCAACGTGGCTGCAGTCGACTATTCTGATGGAAAGCTGGTTACGGACTACTACTCCGCAATCCAAGTTGCCAAGAACTTGGGATTGGGCTTGGTATCAAGCTCTGGCGTTGAAGACGTCCAGGCAGTTACTCTTTTGGCTACAGTCCTCTCTAGTCTGATCCCAACTCTTCATGTGTATGATGGTGTTCAAGCTATACGAGAAAGTGCAAAGGCTACAAAGTTGCATAGCGTTGGGGAGCTGTCAAAGGTTTACGACGAACTGACCGCCGACATCTCGGAGGTTGCAGCAGGCAAACTATCACTTCAGCAAAAGGTGCTGAGTCTGATCGACCGAGTCAACGGAAAGCTAGGCAGTAAGTTCCAGCCATTCCAGTACAGCGGTAGCGCACAGGCCGACACCGTCGTTGTTTCATTTGGTTCTGTCGAAGGAGCACTACTTGATAATGTCTATTCTGAATCATCTGCGGAGGTAGGTGTTGTCAACGTGCGTCTCTACAGTCCATTCTTGGAGTCCAAGTTCTTTGAAGCTCTGCCAGCTACGGTGAAGAAAATTGTTGTTGTTGGACAATCCGCTGGATCTGAACTCCACTCAGCTTTATTTGCCGATGTCTCAACCGCAGTTTACATGAAGAGCGGTAATATTGAAGTCGTTGAATACGCCTACTCGGATGTGTCAGAGTTATCTGTATCAAAGCTCTTGGAAGTTGCACCAACATCTATTGCTCAAAGTTCTTCAAAGTCAGTCACATTTTTCAGTGCTGAAAAGTCTGCTTCTGTACATGCCGCCAGCACCCTCGCACACACATTATCCTTCGATAACTCTCAGGCAATCAACTACGCTACCGTGTATGATAACGAAGTGGCGGGAGGCATTGTTCAATCCCGTTTGAGGATTGCGCCGAAGAATGGAGCATTGAGTGTTCGAGTTGCAAACGGCGTTGGCACTGTATTGGTGGACTCTGAACAGATTCTTAAGAGTGCTGATGTCATTTCGGAGACGAATGAAGGAGCAACTGTAATTCTAGGCTTCAAGCTAGATGCTTCAACCGCTCACCCTGCATTCAAGCAATCCGTTGTTGCAAAGCACATCAAGCTTTATGAGCTTGATCTTGGTGCAATTGGTGACGACCAGGAGACTCAGGGTCGAACCCAAGCCATTGTATTGCAAATTGCTTTCTGGAAACTGGTTTATCCCGAGCTTTCGCTTAACCAAATTACCAGTAAGATTGTTCTCTCGAACGGCAATGATACCGAGCTTGTCGCTGCCACTGTTGTTCGGCTCGCTGAGAAGGTCTTTGAGACCGTTTTGCTGCCAGTAAACACCGACGGCTGGGCAGCAGAAGAGCAGCAAGAAGACTCTGTTCTTGCGTTGCCATCCAATCGTGCTTTCCAGGCCAATGACTTTGAAGATGACGTTGCGACTGTTGCTACTGAGCAATCATGGATTGACACTGCCAAACGAGTTGTATTCGGGGAAGCTTTTAGCACTGAGACTGAGCTACGCCCAGATTTGCCAGTCAAGAACTATATTGCCAAGGTGCAAGTCAATCAACGAGTCACTCCTGATGATTATGACCGTCACATTTTCCACTTGGAACTCGACGTGTCTAACACGGGATTGACTTATGCTATTGGTGAAGCGCTTGGCGTCCACGCACCAAACAATAGCCAGCAGGTAGACGAGTTCATTACCTGGTACAAGTTGGATCCTAACGCAGTTGTCAGTGTTCCCTCGGCTGTCGATGGCGCCGTCGAATCAAAGACCGTGGTTCAAGCCTTGAGACACAATTTGGATATATTTGGCAAGCCTCCTAAGAAGTTCTACGAGGCTTTGGCAGAATTTGCACAGGACGACGAAGAGAAGAAAACACTGGAGAAGATCGCTGCTCCTACTGGCGCCGCTGAATTGAAGCGACGTGCTGACGAGGAGTTTGCCACTTATGCAGATGTGTTGGAGGAGTTCCCATCTGCTCGTCCAACCGTAGCCCAGCTTATCGAGATTGTCGCGCCGTTGAAGCGACGTGAGTACTCGATTGCTTCTTCGCAGAAAGTTCATGCCAATGCAGTGCATCTGCTGATTGTTGTCGTTGATTGGATCGACTCTCGTGGCAGAAAGCGATACGGTCAATGCTCCAAATATCTTGCTGATCTCGACATCGGCGCAGAGGTAGTTGTCTCTGTCAAGCCTTCTGTAATGAAGCTTCCAACCGACCCAGCCAAGCCGGTTATCATGGCCGGTCTCGGTACGGGACTTGCACCATTCAAGGCCTTTTTGGAAGAAAAGACCTGGCAGAAACAGCAGGGACAAGACATTGGAGATGTTTACCTGTTCTTGGGATCCCGTCACCAGAGACAGGAGTATCTCTATGGTGAGCTATTTGAAGCTTACAGAGATGCCGGTGTCCTTACTTACATTGGAGCAGCCTTTTCGCGAGACCAGCCTCAGAAGATTTATATTCAAGATCGAATTCGAGAGGCCAAGGCCCAACTTTCTGACGCATTCGTCACCAAGCATGGATCATTTTACCTTTGTGGTCCAACTTGGCCGGTTCCTGATGTGTCTCAAGCTCTGTTTGACGTAGTGTCAGAGGAGGCTGCCGCCAGGGGAGAGACGTTGGAGTTTGCGCGGGTGATCGAGTCACTTAAAGAGGAGGAGCGGTACATTCTCGAAGTTTATTAAACTCATCATATATAAAAGATATAAACCATTTAGAGAAGAATAGACCTTGTATGTTGAAAATCTGGTCAAAAATTGTTTGTTCGCCACAGTTGGTGCGGTCATGTACCCCCATCGTTGTCCTGGCAACAAAGGCGCGTACGCCTTGTATTTTTTCACCAACCGAAAGCCAGCAGCAGTGGAGAAGACCACATTCACTCTCTCCACAGTGAGGTTGCCACCACGCGAGCAGGTTCTTTTTTTTGTTTTCTCGTTTTCACACACCTGATAACAACACTCAATGTCGGCCCTGGAAGACTTGATTCCTGTGGTCAACAGGCTTCAGGACCTCGTCTTCAACACTATTGGATCAGATACCCTTGACCTACCCCAAGTAGTTGTCGTCGGCTCCCAGTCCTGTGGCAAGTCGTCGGTCCTTGAGAACATCGTCGGCAGGGACTTTTTGCCACGAGGTACAGGTATTGTCACCCGAAGACCACTTATTCTGCAACTTGTTAATATACCAACCAACGAAAATGGATCTACTGCCACTTCTACAGATACTTCTGCCAGCCGGAGGGGTGTCGAATGGGGAGAGTTTCTCCATGTTCCAGGGCAGAAGTTCTACGACTTTCAGGAGATTCGAAGTGAAATCGAGGCAGAGACTTCAAGAATTGCTGGAAGCAACAAGGGTATCAATAGACTTCCTATCAACTTGAAGATCTACTCACCACACGTTCTAAACCTAACTTTGGTAGATTTGCCGGGCTTGACAAAGATCCCGATCGGTGACCAACCTACTGATATCGAGAAACAGACTAGATCCTTGATTTTGGAGTACATTGCCAAGCCGAATTCCATTATTTTGGCGGTTTCTCCTGCGAATGTGGATTTGGTGAATTCAGAGTCCCTCAAACTTGCGCGACAGGTAGATCCTCAGGGCAAGCGGACGATAGGTATCTTGACCAAGCTGGACTTGATGGATCAAGGCACCAATGCGTTGGACATCCTTTCTGGCCATGTATACCCACTGAAACTCGGATTCATTGGTGTTGTGAACCGTTCTCAGCATGACATTCAAGCCAACAAATCGCTCGACGACTCCTTGGAGGCGGAACGACTTTTCTTCATCAGCCATCCAGTGTACAAGAACATTGCTCATCGATGCGGTACATCTTTCTTGGCCAAATCGCTCAATCAAACTCTTATGCAGCATATTCGTGAGCGTTTGCCCGATATCAAAGCGCGCCTCAATACCCTGATGGGCCAGACCGAGCAAGAGCTCGCTTCTTATGGAAGCGATGCTTTCAGTGGAGCTCATGACAGAGGTGCCTTGATTCTTCAACTTATGACCAAATTCGCATCGTCGTTTATTGCATCTATTGAGGGCACATCATCTGACATTTCAACGAAGGAGCTCTGCGGTGGCGCAAGAATCTATTTTATTTACAACGAGGTGTTTGGACATTCCTTGAGTCAGATTGACCCGATTGAAAATCTCTCCGTGCAAGACATTCGAACTGCGATTCGAAATTCGACTGGACCTCGGCCGTCGCTCTTTGTGCCAGAACTTGCCTTTGATCTGTTGGTCAAGCCGCAAATCAAACTTTTGGAAAGCCCCGCTCAGCGTTGTGTGGAGCTCGTCTACGAAGAGCTTATGAAGATTTGCCACAACTGCGGAAATGCAGAGCTGGCTAGATTCCCCAAGTTACAGACTAAGCTTATCGAGGTCATTTCCGATTTGCTCAGAGAACGACTCGGACCCACGTCGTCTTACGTTTCCAGCTTGATCTTGATTCAGCGGGCGTATATTAATACCAATCATCCAAATTTCCTCGGTGCTGCTGCGGCCATGTCAAGCGTGCTTGAGGACAGACAAGCTAGAGAACGGAAACAGCGAGAGTTGAAGCGACTTAGCGACAAGAAGGTAGAGTCCCTGTCTGACAAGGATTCTAGCAGCAATGATGACGGTGAAGAGACACCGGTCAATGACTTCTTGATGGCAAACGGTAATGGCGCTGTCAATGGTGAGAAAGGCGGTAAGCATTCCCACCGTAACCGATCGAGAGAAAGCTTTGCTCAGCAGCAAAATGGTGCGGGTGGTCAGAGAGAGTCGTTCCTCAATTACTTCTTTGGCAAGGAACACGCAAATGGTGACATGACTCCAACTTCATCTCATACTCGCACTGCATCCAATGCCCGTGCAACAAGCCAGGTTCCATCAGCTCCAGGCTTTGCTAACCCTAATGCTACTCGTCCAGAACACACTTTCGAGTCAATGGCTAAGCAATTTGAAGAAGCATTGGATGATGAACCTCAGCTTTCTGACCGTGAGCAGCTCGAGTGTGAGCTCATCCAGCGACTTATCAAATCTTACTTTGACATTGTTCGAGAATCTATTCAAGATCAGGTTCCAAAGGCCGTTATGCATTTGCTTGTGAACTACTCTAAGGAATCGGCTCAGAACCGATTGGTTAGTGAACTTTACAAGGAGTCCAAGTTTGACGAGCTCCTCTTTGAAGACGAGACTCTTGCTCAAGAGCGAAAGAAGTGCCAGAATATGTTGGCGACTTATAAGGAGGCATCCAAGATTATCAGTGAGGTCATTTAGATTGTATATATTACGACTGTTGTTTTTCCCCCGATTGTTTATTAATTTTTTTTTCATCATCTATGTATTGCTAGGTCTAAATTTTTCCAAGATACAAGTTTCCCTGTACTTTGTTCTATTTCTCACAGGATGTGACCACCCGCAATTTTGATTGGAACGCGTCAATGTCGAGGTATGTGCCCTTGAAAAACCGCTTGCCTGCTGCAGCCTGGAACTGTCGTCTTCCATGAAGAATGCGCCTGTTCATGAACATCATACAGGTACCTTCGGGCATAAACTTTTCAATTTGGTTTGTTGGGTTTTCAATAAACTCCTCAAATAGCTTGAATCCCCGCATAAATGACTCCACATCCGCATCAGTTGTTTCGCCTTGGCATGCCAAAGCGTCGAGAGGGCCCTGGAATGGCGGCGAATAGTTGATGTGGTCAATTGGATGCCTGCCTGTGGAGGTATCTATTGGAGCAAATCTATTCTCGACGATAAGTGGCCGTTGGAAATAGTAGTGATCTGTTGAATGCAAGTAATGAAATGTGAGTGGGATCCTTGTCAGAGCGTCATATGCGTGGGCATCATTTTCAAGCACATACTGAGCAGCTGCGAAAGAGTCTGCAAATACAGACTCGCCTCCCACAGCAGTGTTGTCGATTACATGTAGCAGCTGGACGCCTGGTGGACTTTCATAGTAAAGGAGATCCATGTGCAGTGGCAGATAGACATCCGTATACGCAACATTCTTCGCTTCAGGCACCGACTTCACATCCCATGATCTACCGTAAAACGTGTCCTTGATATATCCAATTCTCTGTGCAATGCCCTCTACAGGCTCGTTCGTCTTGTCGTCGTCCGGGCGCTGCACACCGGTAATCAGCACTAAGCCATCTTTGTTCAATTGTCGCAGGGTTTCACTAAGAGCGAGCTTCGAGCTGAGATAATCATCGATAGGCACGGAGAATATATTCTTAAAGCTTGGCCTGTTCCATATACTGAGATCTGAGGCACTTAGTTTCCGGAACTGGCGTTGAGCAGCTGGAGACACGTACCGTCTCAAAAGCTTTTCCGGGAACTCCGATTTATGCCCATCATTCCACTCGACGTATAGACCCTTACCATCGTTCACCACCTTGGCATCTTTGGCGCATACTGCTATGTCCAACTGTGCTGTTGAAAAATCTTTCTGGTGAGTGGATTTGTCGACCCGAGATGGGCAGGCGTCGCGTAGGAAGAGGTTGCGGAAATGGACTGATCTCGAGGGATCAGCAACATCTACATCCGAAAGGACGATGCATTTTGAATCAAAGGACTCTAAATGAAGAGACCGCCGAAATTGGCGAAGCAGACTTCGTTTTAACATGAAGGATGACGGTGTGATCAATGAGAGCGTACTGTCTTGGATATGGGCTGAGAGGCCTCGGCCGCGGGGGTAGCCGTGAAAAATGCGGGGGAGCCTGTTCAGTACTAACAGTCAGTTCTTCAGGGTCTCTAGATCCCGACGGGTTATTGATGAAGACAAAAGTCTCCAATGTTAGGATTTTTTTTTCTACAGATTTTTTCATCTTTCAAGACAGATATTCAAAAAAGTTCCATTTTGCAGGATCTATTCAAGCACTGAGATCGCGGAATGTGACGGGCTCGCATACCTCTGAGGCAGATAATTGTCGTCTCAATATAATTAGCAATCCTCAAGTGCTACTTCAAGGCAACAAACCAAATGGCCACTGAGTTTTGGCCGTGACCGCTACTATGTTAGATTCAGAAGAGTAAGAAGCTTGTGCGATCGATGCTTTTAGATTGTCCAGATCATAAACCACATAAGCCGATCGTAAAAACGAGTCACCGAGAAGATTGATGCCCTCGGATTGAGAGTTCGGGAAGATAGTCAAGACAAACGGCCCTGGAGCAACGCCAATGCCTAGTAAAGACGAATCAAGGGCCAGTTCCTCAGGCGCAACGTTGATACTGGCACCGCCGATTTTAAAAGTGATACCCTCTTTAGGTACAGAGTCCAAGAAATAAGCACCCTGGTCGGCATTGTAGGTTGCATTTAACTTTTTTGCAATCGCAGTAAGAGTGTCCTGTGGGATATATGTGAGTGACGTACCAGAGTCGAGGACGCCAGTGAACGAGCCGGAGAAACCTTCGATAGAAGCAGGAACCGAGAACTGAGTAAAGCTAGTGAACGGAACATCGACCAAGTTGCCCGTATATTTAGCCTTGTCCACACCGCCGAAGATTATCGAGCCGGAGCTGGCTTCGAGGTCATCCAGAAACAATGAGTACACGTTCGATGCAATCAATCCTTCTAGAGCCAAGCTCGACGGAAAGTTGTTATAAGGCATCCGAACTGCTTCATTTGTTACCAAGCCAACGCCAAAAATTCCTTGCGTTGCACCTTGCTGTGAGTTCTGTACGGTTGCAAACCGCTGCTGCTTTACTGTCGCCCCATTGACGCTGACTGTGTCTTTCACCCAATTACCCGAGGCTGCTCCAGATACGTACTGGATAGAAAATGTGTCGTCAATGTACACGTAGCTGGAAGAGGCATTTGGATTGTAGGAATCGGCAATGCCTGTTTGAGTGGTATACACCCAGAGATCGGACGATCCGGTGTCGAGCTGGGCGCTGACTTTCTGAGGAGGCGAGCCTATTTCAAGCTCTGCAATATACGCAAAAATCTGATTCTGTACAGGCTCTGAATAGGCTGACCGCTTCTGTAGTTTATTGGAAGTATGCGGCGTTACTCTCTGGTGAACAACAGGCACAGAGATTACCCCTGGAACGGCATTCGCAGCTGGAGCGGCGTAAACAGCGTACAGAAATGTGCTGGTGATAGCGACTGATTTAAGCATTATGTGTTCACTTGAGGGCATACTTTTGACGGAAGTACGGCCATCTTTATATAATCGGATCTTCGGGGTTAGGGATTCATCCAATTCTGATGTATCGATCAACAGATCCTTGGTATTGGTTCCTCGGGGCGGGAGAGCCAATCGTCATCAAGGAGTCGAATTGCCAACTGACTGACCCCATGTTTTCGACTCCTGCAAATACGCCCGCCATTGCGATTGGGGGAAAAAAATATTGACCCAGTATTTGGTTTCGCTACATGATCCCTCTTATCTGGCTTTCCAAATTCCGGTGGGTCGAGCGCGTCCTCGATGAAACGCGTCAAAAACAGCGCTGAGCTCAGAAAATAGTTTAGATGCTGGGGTAACAATAAGGTAACAATAATCAGGGTCGTTTGAACCTCTACTTGAGACTGTAGAATAAATGCGACCATCTGGGCAAAAACGCTGCTGATCCGTTTGAGGCAAGTTGGGCAATCGATCTATAGGATACGATACGATCCACCCGCACAACCGAACCTGCTCCACACACTCGTACTCAGCCACACACACACAGATCTACAGTTACCGGGAATTGGTTACCCGCAGCAACACCTTTGATTCGACTGATTCGAATCTATTGAATGACCCTAAATGTGCTCTATGTTAACCTAACGGTCTCAAGAAAAGAACGAAACGCTCAACAGTGGCCTTCACCTCCTGGTTGATTATCTCTGTCGTCAAAAGTTGCGTGACCAAAGTCCAACACTTTGATGAATAGGTTTCTATCGACTAGTTGAGACTGCATGCTTCAAATTCATTACGATACACGCCAACAGGCTCGAGTATATCATAAAGTCTGCCTAATTCTCGTACCTGCTCTGAACTTTGACGTGCTTGTCAATGTCTCAGATGCTACCCCCTGAGGATTAAACTTCCAGAGCTTCCCTCAACGAAAGCGAATACCGCAGTGTTTCGGATCGACCTTAAATAATGTATTGCATTAATTTTGATCACTGCACTGCGCTTTTCATACCATTGTGTATATTTCTCTCAAATTTCTGCTCCGACCGACTGATGCAGGGTCCATGTAACTAGCATGTCCAACTTTGTCAAGTGTCATTAAGCTTCTTATATACAGTGGTTTACCAGATCTTGTTCAAAAAGAAACCGAATCAAATACAATGTGTTATTACAGTATTGTTTGTTCAGTCGCATATTCATGTGGAAAAGTGAGAAAAATAACTTGAAGTAATCCATCCGGCTAGCGTAACTGACTGGATCCCTGTGTGCCCGGATCGACCTTGCTGAGCGTTTCTACTGTGTGAGGATATTTGACAGTGACAAGGAAAAATTTATTCTAAGTAATGGAGCTTCGAAAGATTACTGCGAAGTATTTGAGATTGGAACAACGGAGGACTGTGAAGTATAAGAAGCTTGAGCCACCGAGACAGTTTGACTATCCAGGTTATAGAGGACGTAAGCGGATCTCAGAAACGTGTCTCCGAGGATAAGAGCTCCCGAGGACTGGTCTGTTGACTGGATTCCAAGAAAGTATTGGTAGTCGAACCCTCCACCGAGGGAGCTGGTCGGGAGCACTATCTCAGTAGCCGCGACCTTGATAGCAACCCCATTTTTCGAATCTCCGAGCTGAAATGTGAGGCCCTCACTAGGTGGACTGTTTGTAAGCCAATATTCAGAGTCTGAATCGTAAACGGCGTTGTATTTTTCCGCGAGCAGATTCATCACATCTACTGGCACGTTCATAAACGAGGTTCCAGAGTCAAGCGTCGCGCTGAATTGTCCGCCAAATCCTTCAATGACGGTATTCACATTGAATTCATAGTTAGTGCTAGCATATGAAAATTCAACAAGCGGCCCAGTGTACTTTGCAGTGTCGACCCCACCGAAAATCAGCGCGCCAGTTCCTGTAGTAAGGTTGTCGGTGTAGAGCGAGTACGCACAAACATCAATCAGGCCGTCCTGCTTCAGGGAGAGTGGGAAGTTATTGTATAACGTGTTTGCTGACTCTGACTGCTGAGGACCAATTCCAAAAATGTTCTGAGCAGAATCTTCATTAAAGTTTGTAGCGACTGCAAACTGTTGATTATTAACGGTCATGCCAGCAAACGTCACATTGTCATAGCCCCAATACCCGGAAATATCTCCAGAATTCCCGTCATATGAGATTTGAAAATTGTCATCCTTGTACTGATAACTTGTTGAATCCCACAAGTTGAAAACGTAAGGTGGCGAGGCCCCCTCGGCGTAAGTCGAGTACACCCACAGGTCGGATGACCCTGTGTCCAGCTGGCAATCCACCGTTTGAGGAGGAGTACCTATCTCAAGTGTAACAATATAGGCATAGCTGTCGTACACGAAATTGGTACTATGAGGAGTAGGGCCATGAGAATCACGCTTCTGGTTGCGCTGCGATTTTGGAACGCGACGGAAAGGCACTGAGACGACCTTCGAAGTCGGCTGGGTAGGCGCAGCGTCAGCTAATAACGCTGAAACGACAAGAAAAATAGAACAAGTGGAGAAAAACATGTGGATGTATTTGGTAGCCCTGTCAGGAATCTGTGCCCATTATATATATATACAGAAATTTCATAACAGCCCAGCAGTAGTTACACATGTTACTCCACACTCTTGGGTTTTTGGGGTTTATCCCCTTACATTTCAATTCCCTGGACCATTGGCTTTGTCAATGATGTCTTAATCTCGTACAGCTGCTTAGATGTCGATCATGTAGCTGCCATCGACCGATGCATCCGGATACCAGCACCGGATCACGGCTCGCTTAAAAATGAGTCTCCAGAAACTTCCTTGATATGCAGACGAAGCTGTAATACAACTTGCATTTGTTTTCCTGTTTCAATTGAATATTTAATCTACTGTAGACACGGTCCAGACATGGGGAACAAATTAAGGTTTCCGCTTCCGGGAAGCTTGCATGTCTGACTGCCCGCAACTGTCGTCATAGAACCTATGCTAACATAGTCCTGAACAAACAACTTACAGGTATCTAGAGCCTTGATGACCATTTGCGTCAGTTTTCGTGCGTTTACTGAAAACCAGAAAAATGGCGCTGCAATTCTAGCTGTCAGTATTCTCCTATACCGCCGCATGCGGCGGGCCGTTCCCATTCCACTACCACATTCGCAATGTCAGAGCGCAAATCATCCATCCTGAAGCAGATCCAAAACATCCGCTCCAGCTTGAGGGAGCAGGTACTAGATGCGTCATCTCCTGTCTTATCTATTCTACCGAATGGTGCACCTGACTCGGGGCATGCAATGGGTATCAAAGCACTGCGTCTGTTTGGACCGAGTACTTCGGCGAAACGGTTTGTCATCCAAGTGCTCATCCTATCGATCATAGAAAATGCATTGGAAAGCGATAAAGTAATTAACAAGCGAGACATATATTACCAAGATGCGGGGTTTTTCGAATCACAGGAAATAGTCGACAGGGCGATCAAGGCCATCTGTACTCGAATGGCCGTACCTAGACACTGTCTCAACATTGCTGCCTCATCCAAGGGGGCCGTTTTAGGCGATTTGATTATTTTCAGCGAGTCAGGTGAAGTTACTGAGGTGGATGTTGGAAACGGCCCAACATCTATTCCTGCCCACGGGTATATCAAATCTGTACGCTTAAAGAGGGTGATTGAGTATATACTTGTATTCGAGAAGGATGCTGTATTTCAACAAGCATCTTATAGGAGAGACGCGATTTACTTGACAGGCAGAGGATATCCCGATTTCGCTACGCGTCGAATTCTACATCTGTTGAGCGTGGCGTATCCTAACATCCCCGTGTTCGCTCTGGTTGACTCAGATCCCCACGGGATACAAATATATGCCAGCTACAAATTTGGGTCAAGAGCAACGAGCCAATTTAACCAGGACCTGGTATGCCCTCGCTTGAAGTTCTTGGGCGTGTCAATTTTGGAGCATAGCGCGGGATGGCTCGCGTTGAGTGAAACTGACTTGAGATTCAGCAGATCAATGTTGAGAAAATCGTGGATTAATTCAATTGAAGAAAGTGAAGTCAAAAGAGAAGTCCAACTGGGAATGTTCTTGAGAAAGAAAGCTGAACTAAATGTAGTAAATGACTCCAATGTGAGGCAGTATCTTAAAATGAAGGGGCTTTAAGGGTAGATTACAGGTAGCACTCAAAAAGGCATAAAAATAAATAGCTGTTTACTTCTTTGGTTTCTTTCTAACAAATGATGCATTCAAGACATTAACAGCAGGAGCGTCTTCGGCTTTTCGCTTCAGCGGATTATCTTTCCTTCGTCCTCGAATCTGGCAAATGGCGGTCGGAGGAATCTTTCGTTCTAGCAACTCGTAGCCCTCTCTCGCAAAGGCCTCTGTCGAAAAATCTGTTGAAACCATCAAATATTTAATAGCCTTGTAGTCACGATAGGACATGGGCTTGGGTCCAGCCTTAGCAACCCTCTGCGTTCGTGGCCGCCCTTCAATTCCTATGATACCGACCAGTGACCCTTGCCTAAACTCTTGCCGACCCTGAAGTTCAAGCCAGAATCTGGAGCGACTCACCTTCTTAGCCCGTTTTTCTTTGACAAGATCCTCGAGAAAACGCACTTTGGGATCATCGTCAAAACGTGGAATGCATAGTACAGCCGCAGCCTCGGGCAATTTCTCTGGAACATTGTCATCCCAAAATAGATCGCCCACTTGCCAGGGCAAAGTGCTGTTTGCTGGAAAGCAGGCTCGGATTGCTCTTTCGTCTGATCCTGGAATCTGTAGCTTTGCCTTCAAATCGCCATCAAACTCGTCACGGAGTGGCTCCACTGCCTTACACCACCACTTTACCAATGCCGCATCCCATAAAATATGCTTTTTCGGATTCTCTGATGAAAGAGGAAATAAGTATTGCCGGGCTGCTTTGGCAAAGAGGCATACTCGAACCAAGTCGCAGGCTTCCGTTTCAACATGATGCCTCAGAAGTACACGCATAATCGCAGTGGTGACATCCACAATTGATATTTTCTGTGCTTGATAGTAGTGTCCAGTGGTATCGGCTTTAGAGATGAACAGCGTGGTTATTTTCTTATCATTGATTTTCGATTCGTAAACAAATGCTTCCAGAGCGAATATATCCAAGCCATCGTAGCTGAGCTTGAAGAGGTGGTTCACGACACGATCCGTCTCCTGCGGTGCATTCAAATACGCAGGTTTTCGATAAACCAGTCTTCTGCATTTATGCTTTTTTGAGATTATATGGCTCAGAGTGAATTCCTCTGGCAGTGCTGGTAGCACTTCGGCGATTTCGTCGGGAACTTCCATTGGGGTGTTCTGTGTATGTATGAATGAAGCTCTAGCGCGTAGATATCTTTCGCGAACGCGTGTGGGTGAAACGCGCCGCGTATCCGCGTTCAACCTATGCATATAAAGATCGGGATTACTTCTTGTCACGAACATAGAGTAGAGATTGCAGGAGAAAATATTATATGGGATACTCATAGTGCTGAGTACGGTTAAAACCCTAGTGACAACGAGACCCTTGCAGCTTTGCTCCTTTACAAAGTCGACTACTTTAACCTTTCGACCAGTGCAGGACTCAACAGAGGTGCATTATTTCATTAAAATCGACTTCCACATTGGCTTAATTAAGCATTTAGATACTAGGTCAAATCAATTCGATGTAAAAGATTTAAAATTATATTGATACATGCATTGAACGGAACACTTAACGCGAGTATTCATCTGGATAGAAGATCAATCTTTCAGTCTCTGCCTTAGTAAGAATAACCATTCGAATTACGCCACCAGACGATCCATCCCACTTGATTGCCTGTGCCAGGGAGTTTTTCGTGAAATCGATCGCTTCCTCCTTTGTCATTCCCGACTTGAAATGTTCGGCGGTGTAACCATAAATATAAGTCGACCCACTACCGCCAATTGCAAACTCCTGCTTGTGCAAACTGCCGCCTAGAGGAATACTGTAAACTTCGCCTCCTGTTTTCTCGTCGTAGCCAGCCAAGATGATTCCGGCACTTAGCATATCTTTATTCTGATAGATTATCGATTGGAAAATCTTGGCGGCAAGTTGTGGCGTTGGCTCCTCCTTTGTAGCATAAAGAGCCAATTGGTATTTAACCGCATCTGCAACTGCCTGCGTATCAGCTGCTGAACCTGATCGGCCTGTTTATTTTGTTTATTAGCTGCTGTTCTTTCTCACGTAATGCAACATACAGCACCAAATCTTCTCGTGGATCTGGGTGAGCTTATCGGTCACTCGATTGGCAATGAAGGAACCAGTCGTAGTACGACTATCTGCTCCAAGGATAATTCCGTCTTTGAACTTGACCGCCATACTGATTGGTTGTTAGTACTGCCTGGTGGCGCTATGTAGTCGCTCTTTAGCGAGGCTCCTGCTTACATCGACGTTCCAAGGCTGTAAATGGGTTAGCAATTCCAATTCCTCACGGGCAATATCACCACATACTTTACTTCACCCTTCTTCAAATGCTGGATATCTACGCTTAGTCCATTCATTATTGTTCTAGTTTGTTGGATAGTCTTGATCCCACTGTGTTTGTGGCGACCAAGGCGATCAGTGCCCCCAGTCCCAAATGACCGCGCGCGCACCACTCACTCGACTCTGCCCACGTCGTAAAAGTAGCACCAGCATCAACGAAATTTTTCAGTACTCCATCTCATCCATCTACATTAATGAGTGCACCACACCTGCCATCCTTGCAGGCAACCGACAAGCCATGGGGTCCTCCTTCGGAGATCCCATCGTTCTTGCGATTCAACGATGTACCATACGCGCCATATTCCAAGGGCGACAAGCTCGGTAAGGTTGCAGACTGGGTTACAGATCCAAAGGACGCTAGAGACCAGAGAAAGCAACAGCACCGAGGATTCCGGGACCCATACCATGCCTATGGTGCCAACTCTGCTTCATTCTTCACAAACGAAGACGACGAGAATATCTCATCTTTCTCTGTCGTGGATTCCACAAAGCAGGCTCCAAAGGTGCGAACCCAGAACACAGTATTGAAGCGAGGCGGCAGAGGTGGCGCTTCTGTCGCTGCTCCTTCTAATACCCCACGTACTCGAGGCGCTCCAGGCGGTGGTCGTGGTGGCAGCAACGTTGGCGGTGCTGCAAACTCTCGACATGGACACAACAATCGACGAACCGGTTGGAAGGACTACGACAAGGCACAGAAGACCAGGGAGCCATCTGTTGCTATCGGTGACGACTGGAAGTTGGTGCAGTCTATTGGTTTCAATGACCTTCAGAAGCTTTCATACGACGTCAAGAAGGGCGAGGACATCAAGTCCTACGGATATGTCAACGCTTACAACAAGAACTTTGATAGACCCGCCTTCACTCAGAAGTTGCAGCCGCTGGACCGAACTGTCTACAATGTTTCAGCTTCTGAAGACCCAGTGCTTCAGCAGCTTGCCAGCGAAAATGCGGGTGCTATTTACGCAACCGATGCTGTGCTCGCCTTGTTGATGACGGCCACCAAGAGCGCCAACCCATGGGACATTGTTATCAACAAGCGAGAGGGCCAGATCTTCTTGGACAAGCGAGAAGGTGGACCTCTCGACTTGGTTACCGTGGACGAGAACGCTATCGATGCTCCTACAGACTACTCTGACAAGGAGACCAACATCAACAGCGCAACCAACCTCAGCATTGAAGCCACTTACATCAACCAGAACTTTGCTGCCAATGCGGTCATTTCCAGCCAGAAGCATGAATTTGGTGGCGCCAACCCATTCCACATCGACTCTTCTGAGCCCTTGCTCGCTAACGGCTACAAGTACAAGAAGTACAACCTTGCCGATGACCTTGAAGGTGAGCCATTGAACTTGATTGTGCGAACTCAAGTCGACGCTGTTCAGCCAGGCACAAACCCTGCTGAGCCCACGTTTATGACAATCCAGGCATTGAACGAATACGGCGGAGCCAACGGCCAGCTCGAGTGGAAGACCAAGTTTACCAACCAGCGAGGTGCAATTGTTGCTGCTGAGATGAAGAACAATTTGGCCAAGCTCTCCCGATGGACCATCCAATCCATCTTGGCTGGTGCTAAGATGATGAAGCTCGGTTTTGTTTCGCGAGTATCGCCAAAGGACAACACGAACCATGTCATTGTTGGTGTGCTCGGCCGAGACCCTGTGCAATTCGCTACTCAGCTTAACGTGAACTTGTTGAACGGATGGGGTATCGTCAAGTCATTGGTCAACATCCTTTCAGTAGCTGACGTTGGCAAGTATGTGTTGATCAAGGACCCAAATAACCCACAGATCAAGCTTTACTCTGTCCCTGAGAATGCATTTAACGACAATTAGGTATTTTTTGTAATGATTTGATAGGTTTTTTTATCGAAAAAGTTTTATGATTGTATTAATTAGTATCTGTTTATTCTTTCAAATTTAAACATATCTCATTAGTTCATTAATCGTTAATAGGTGTGGTGAAAAGCTGGTTGCGCAGTTTCGATCCTGGCACAGGCGTCGTGGGCACCTGGCTGAACCGTGACGCTGTGCGGGATGAATTCAGCATGGCCATTCTCTGAGGAGTATTGTGTAACTTGTGCCATTTCTCAAGTGCGAGAGGATCTATATTTTTCTTCGAGCGGACACGACTTGGCGACTCAAGAAGAGAGAGCGACTGCTTTTGGGGATCGGTATAAGGCAGACGCACAGGAACTGGCGTCGTCGATCCAAGGGGTGTCAGAGTTGTAGAGCCTGAGTTCTGGATCTCGTGTAATTTCGCAGCCCACATTTTTATTAGGCGTTTGAACCTTTCGCGCTCTAATCGTTCCTGAAATCGCTCTGCATCCCGCTGCAAGGACCCTAGCCTGAATATCCTTAGTCGCCACTGCCGCAGGGTGCGTTCTCGAGTTTTAATGTCCTCAATTTCCCTCATAAACTGTTGATCGCGTGCGATCTGCCGAACGTCTTCAAGCCGAGCGGTCCAATTGGTAAACATATGCGAGACTGCACTGTTCTCAAAAAGGGTGTCGGCGCGTGACTGCTGTGAGCGTATTGAACGCAATTTCTTTACCATGGACTGCAGTGCTTTGGTTGCCAGCTTTTGTGTCCTTGCCAAATATAGGGAGTCGGCTGTCTCGGAAAAGTTGGCCATGTCGATTGTCACATTGAACCATACTTCCAGGGCCTGCGACTTGAGACGACCATCCCGAGCATTTGTGTATTGATCCAGCAAAGAAGAGAGCCTATTCTCACGCTTGTCCTGGGCTTTGACCTTCCATTGTGTAAACGCCTTTAAACACCTTGATTTGTATTCGAAAGCAATGGCCGTTCGGCGTTGCGATGACCGAAGAGCAACATCGCCGAGCATTTTATCAAGCGCCATTCGTTTCAGTGATTCCTGATGAATATCGTCGGCTTCACGTAGATCTTCAAAAACTGTTGCAGTTTTCCGAATCCAGTTCTCAAGTCCAGCATGCTTCTTGTTACGTTCAACAATGGCGTTCGCCGCTGCTTCCCTGATCTGTAACGACTCATCCAGCTCACCAAGCTTCATTGTCCACGCGGTTAAAGCTTCTACAGCAAGGGAAGAGTTTTGATATCTGAGGAACATTTTAAGGCGTTCTTTGAGAACCCAGTCTCGAAGAACGGGTTTGACCAAATTCATGTTCCTCAACCTTGTCACTTGACCATAGCGTGTGCCGAGCCTCCACTGCTTGAAAACCTGATGCAGAGACATGAACTTGCGGAACTCGTTTGCTTCCCTTATCTGCTTTGTCCTAAGTGTCCATTTTTTGAAAAAGTTCAGCAAGACTCGTTTTTCGACTTTGACTTCGAACGGCTCGCCAGTACGCCGCACGCGTGCGGCTTGTTGCCACGCGTCCATGCCGTGTCGTAAAATGGCACGATTACGTAGCTCCATTGCCTTGATTTCATTATCGGAATTGTCCTGCACACGAGATTTCCATATCTGGACAGTGGCTCTCAGAACTTTATCTGATATCGCAGCCTCCGCAATGCCGTCGAGTTCCTGGATCCTCCTAGTCTTGTCGTCCCATACTCCAAAAGCGGTCCTAATCACTTCAGTGTCGTATTTATTCTCAATACCGCTTTCAAGGACCTTATACCTCCAGTCGATAAAGAACTTGTTCTCTGTGTTAATCACGACTGTCTCGTCGGCAAGCAATGCCATTTTGCAAATCTGGTCATGTTTTGCATGCCATCGACGGAAGAACTTGCCCATGACAAACCTCTCCATTTGCAATTTCCGTTGTCTATTAGCCCGCGTTCTTTCAGACCAAAAATTTAGATGCCTCGTTGCCAATACATGCTCATAGTACACGTCGGCGTCGTAAACTTTCTGCCGGCGAACGTTTACTCGATGGACCCAGTTCTCCAGTCCCTCATGAAGGAGAGATTGACTGTCGCGCTCCGCAGCTCGCTCCTCGAGCATCCGGAAATATTCTAATTTTGAATCATATTTGTAAACCCAAGTGTCTAGAACACGTCTCTTAACAAGTAATCGGAAATACCAGAGTCGCTGGTTAAGTTCTGCGTCGCGCCGTTCCCCGTACTCCATCAACGAATAGTCCTGTAGACATTCCTCGAGCCGTGATGTCCAGTCGTCCAATTCAGTATATGAGCATAGCTTGAGTAAGATATTGATGCACTGGGTTCTGCTAGAGACCTTATTGGCTTTTTGAAACGCTTGAAACACAGAGTATAGACCCGAAAAATCGGACGCGTCGACCTGTCGTTTGTCGGCAGCATCTACCACCAATCTTAACAAGGCTCCGTCCCGCTCATCCACAACGCTGATATCCTCCCTTGAAATCTTATGCGGTTTGAGTAGGATATCATCTCCTTGCCCAATTTCATCTTCAGAAGATTGGTGCTGAGGGTCGTACGTGAGCAGGTCCCTCATATGCTCATGTGTGTGTTTAGTGTGTGTATGTGAATCCCACTTCCCAACATCAACCACCAAAGTTATATCTCGATGGACGATGGGCAGAAGACGACATATTTTATTGGCCGCAACATAAACTTGCAGGGTGCCAAAAGCCCATTGGTCATTCTTCCAGGTGAAAAAGAATCCGACAGAGACGTGAGATGGAACTCATTGCAAGAATCGTGGCATGCGTACCACCAAGCATTTCGCGACATTCAGAGAAACGCAACAGATACATCCACGATTATTGAGTTTATACAAAGCTACTCACCGACAGGAGGACGACTTGCTACAGGACTACTGATGGCTGGCCCAGATATTGCAAATCATCATAGAGTGATTGAATTGATCCGCAGTAACATGGCGGACAGCGCGCCGGGATCCTCACTCATAACTCTCAACTCCCATGATTGCACAAGCTTGAAATCGTGCCTTCAAAGCGTCGTCAAAGCTGTTGCTCCTGACCAGAAGGAGTTTTCAGTATACGATTTGGATGCCGTCGCTCAGGAATGCCAGAAGAATGAGGACAAGCATACTCGCATCGTGGTGTTGATCGAGGACGCGGTAACATTCAACTCGGCAATCCTTGCCCAGTTTATTGGACTTTTGCATTCATATTCGGATCGTGTGCCGTTTATGATTCTTTTGAATATTGCAACTTCTATCGAAGTTTTTCAAACAAAATTGCCGCAGTCTTGTGTGCGGCTGCTCGACTCGCATAGCTTTAACTCCAGCGCGGATACACAGTCAATTTGCCTGGATATGTTGCATGTGTTGCTAGACCACTGGCTAGTCTCTTCGGGGGTTTATGAAGAATTGCTGAAACAGGCAGAGATAGCTGGAGATATGTTCATCAACTCGGTGCAGTACGTTCTGATGGCGCACTTCTATTCCCGTCCACTCACGCCGTCAGCTGGTGTTATTCGATCTCTTGCATCATTTAGAAATCATGTCGAAGCTCTTGTCAAGCAAGGTGATATGAATAAAGCACGCGACCTCTTACAGTCGGACCAAGAAGTGCTGACATTTTTCAAGGAGGCAGCCAATAACTTCCAAAACTACCACCGCCGAGTCATTGCTTTTACCGACCTCTGTGATTATCTGTTCCTCCAAATATTTTCAACTCCCGATTATAAACAGCGAAATACGTGCTATCTAGCGACTATCAACGGAGAAACTACACAGGACGTGCTTGCGAGTCATGCCGATGAATTTGACGCCGATTCCTACCAGCTATTCCTCCAATATAGTTCACAGCTACAAGGCTCAGGAATCGAGGTACCTCTGGACAGCCAGTTTGATATCTCCAAAGCGAGAGATTTCTTGATGACCATTCCCGAAACATTTGGGGTGGTGAATAATCCACTCAAGGATCAACTTTTGTATGAATTCTTCGCATTGGAGAATAGCGGCATGATGAAAAGCGCCATGCAAGCAGATGTTCGAGGTAAAATGGAAGAAGCACTTTCGCAGTCTTGTTTCAATCACGAGCCGCACCTATTGAGTCTATACCAACTGTACCGAGAATCTCCAGCGGTCATCAACACCAACGACTATTATTATGCATTTCACGAAGTTGTCGGTGATGATGAGGACGAATCGAA
Source organism: Blastobotrys petasosporus (assembly GCA_030580095.1). Classification (NCBI taxonomy): domain Eukaryota; kingdom Fungi; phylum Ascomycota; class Dipodascomycetes; order Dipodascales; family Trichomonascaceae; genus Blastobotrys; species Blastobotrys petasosporus. The sequence continues at coordinate 193,762 of JAKTSG010000016.1, forward strand.
AACCCTAGCGTGGTTTCTGCAAGGCATTGCAGAACTCAAGCTTATGGGTTTTGTTAAAGATGTACGAAGACAGTACGAAACACTCGAGAAACTTCTTTGGAAGGGCTTGTAGATTATCTACTATTCTGTAAATTTTTGTGCATAGTTCCATTGTGAATATTTTGTGCATTATTTGATACATTACTCAAACTGTATATATATAACATTACTCCGACTTTTCGGTCTTTTTTGCCCCTTTCTCCGCTGGCTTCTCACGCTTGAGGGAGATGCTAATATTCTGAAGAACAAGTGCAATCAAGAACACAACTGCAAACTTGACACCAATAAACAACGGCTTGGAATAGTGAGCGAGGAACGAGCTGTAATACTTGATGTAAATATCTCCTCTTCTGTGGCCGTCGACCATGTTGGTGTAATGTAAACGCACAGTTGGCCGTCCCACCGTGTCGAAGAACGAGTTGGTGAGCTCAATCTTGAGACCGGAGCCTTGATAAGACATGACACTGATGTTCTCCACGCCCTCTGGAAGCACAATGTCGAGATCGACTTCGTCGTACGCCATATCCTGAGGGCCCTCAACCACAGGGATCTTGACCAAGTACTCGTTCTTTCCAAGGCTCTTGACGTAATTGCCGATATCCGCAGACCAGCCGATAGTGAAGTTGTAGTTCCAGCCACCGAAGAGAGGATATCGTGGTCGAATTTCAAGCAAGGATTCTTCCGGAGTGACTCGCAAGTTGGAAGTCGAGACATTTCCCACCAAGTCCGTATAGTATACATCTCGAGCGTTACCAACCAATCGGATAGGCAACATCTTCATAGCGGCAACGTTCAAGTTATATTTTGTTGGTGGTCGCATCAAGGACGCTCGAGAAAATTCACCTTCAAGCTTTGTACCAATATTGTGTAGCTCGTAGTACTCCTCAAACGACACAGATCCACCCCAGTGCGAGACCCAAGCAGATCGCTTGAGCTTTGTGGTTTTAATCAGAGGCTTTGGATTAGCGTATCGCACCGTAGCCTTGTCGACAGTCAATGGCGAGACATTCTTATAAGGGCCAAAGGTCAGCAAGCTGTTATCCTCTAGCTGGCCATCAGCTTTGGCACTCAAATCCTCTGCCGTGGTCAGCACCTTCACACGGCAGTTTTGCTGCGTGGTCTCGTAAGGTGAGAAGAAGACCTTGTTACCGCTCCAGACGAGGAATTGCTCGTCTTCTTGGGTACCAGTCTCGGGCATTGGCGTCAGAACATTGGTCAGAGCCTGCGCGATTCGAATTTTGATTTCTTCGCCGGGCTTTACTGCTGGATCCAGCGTGACGTTGTAATACCGTTTGTCCTTGGTTAATTGTACAGGTGACGCCTTATCGGAGGATCCGAGTCGAGCTTCAATGATTGCAACATGGTCGAACAGATCATCCTCGATGCCGAAATAGTATTGGGATGCTGGCTCGTTGGCGACGTTCTTGGTTTCGACGAGTACCGACCGTTTGATGTACGACGAGGACAAGTCAATCACCTGCTGCACTTGCGTGTTTTCAAACACGCTGCGGTCAAATCCATCTATACATAGACCAGTTGCTGCATACAATGCTACAGCGACCACACTCGTGAACTTCATCGTGTAGCACTCCTCCGAGATTGGGGTGGTGTGTGATGCAGTGGTGGTGGTAGTGGTGGAGTGCCTCGATAGCGGAGTGCCAACGCACCCGTTTTCGCGAGGTCCGTATGAGCGTTGCCCCTCGCGACGAGCCGCCGCACCCACATTAAGTATTACAGCGAGTGGAAAATCAACTTCAAAACTTTTGATTACATCTATCATTTAAATAAAACCGAGTCTAAGCTAGTGAAGTACAAATTTGACAAGGTAATTTCTGACCTGCTATCCAGCGTTTCGACGACCATGGTGCTCTCAATTGGCCAGGTAGTGTTGGACCATCTCAGTAAGCAATTGAACCTACTCAGTAATCAGTTGAACCATCTCGATCGACGTGGTAGACCAAGAGTATTCGATGTACATTGGATTTGTCACTCATGTTGTCAAGGTCATTCCAAAATTTCAGGGCGCAGCTTTCGAGGAGTTGTGCAAATAAATAGAGTCGACAAACAGATCGACTTGCAAAATAAATATTCGTAAGCGGAGGCAATCAATCGTGTTCATACAATGTTGTGTTTTCTCTTCAGTTCCTCCAGGTTTCGCTTCCTAGCCTCTATATCATCCTCTCCTTCGTAAAGTTTATCAACTTGGTGGAACGACACCACCAAGTATCGCTTCTGAAAGTTGAATCCAGAAAGCTTATCTCTAGCCTCAGTCGCATCCCTCATAGTTTCGTACACAACGAATGCAGTGCCTTTTGTGGCTGTGGTGTTCCCCAGTCTGATTTGCCTGTGCTTGTGTTAGTTGGACCATGATCTACTCGCAGAGTCTCAGTGGTTGCACTTACTGGATGGAGCCGTATTTTCCAAATAGCTCATAAAGGTCATCTCTCGAGACACTATACTGCAGGTTCCGCACAAATAAAATCGGATACTGTTTTGTCGCCATCGCCCAGAGGTTTAGTGTGTGGTGGTGTTGTTGGTGTGGCGGAAAAATGAAATAAAAAGTTCCCCTCCTTCTTAGACAGCTTGTCTCGGATACTTGTGGTACAGCGAGCGTTCATCTTGAGAATCATCCGATACGATATCTATATAATCGTCATCAATCTGTACCCATTCTTGTTCCTGTTGCTCTTGTTGATAGTACACTGTGTTGGTCTTGATGGCTTCCACCTGGAGGCGGACATTAGGGTCCAACGGATAGGGCAACGAGACCCCTAATGCATATAGCACATGTAGCAATCCCAGTTCGTCGATGATTCGCATCTCGCCGGCCGCCTTGCCGATGCGTTTATAAATATTGTAGCTGACTGGATTGCCGACCACCAGTACAAAGAGGCTTTTGCTCTGCTGATATGCAAGGCTTCTCTCTGGAGGTATAACTGCAGCTCCAGCTTTGGCCAGGAGCTTGCCCCAGCTGTCAGTATTGAAGTGTTTCGTTTCAACCAGCCCGAATTGAAGGTCTACCAAGCAATCCTCGTGGTATGCAAGCTCTTGTAGCAGCCCGTTTGGCTGTATGGGTGTGCTGCTGACTTGCAGTGTGTCAAACGGACGTCGGTAATGTTCCACCAGTTGGTTCGCATACTGGTACCGTGTCTCAAGCTCGTCAAACGACAACGGAGGAACTGACGACATTTCTGTGGTATTTATCGCAATGCCGATGCAGTTTCCTGTTCTCTTATACTATTTCGTAGCGAATCAAACTTTGTCTCTTGAAAAAAAAAAGTTGCGTGGTGGCGTGGCAGAGCGTTGCACTACTGAAATAACGTGAGTGAGGGGACTTGCGCAGTGAACAAAAAAATTTAAAGAGACCAGATCTGTTTTAATTTCATGGCTCAGATTGTACCTCTACGCGGTGAGAAATAGAGTTTACTAAACGTATAACTTTTATATCTGTTTTATTAGAATAGCATTCTGGGCACTGCTTAGATCATTCGTGAGGGATCAGCCAAAATTCAACGGCTCAGGGTTTCAGGGACCACCGCACTTGGCCAGAACCGTCCTACTGCAGTTGACAACAATTCTTCCTTAAAGAAGAATACACAACAAGCAAAAGGAATGGAATGATGAAAAACAATGATTTATTAGGCAAGTACACTTTTAAGGTTTCATTATCCCGAGTTTCATCGCACACACAAAACACCCCCGCCGCAAGTGCGCCTCATGCGGCGTCTTCCATGACCAAAAAAAAACATGCCAGAATAAAACCTATCATACCCATAGAAGGGCAAAAAGAATGTTGACAGTGACGAGACTCGAACTCGCGAGGACATTGTCCAGTTGATCTCCTCCTTCACAACCGAATGGTTGATTGGACTTAAGTCAACCGCCTTAAACCAACTCGGCCACACTGCCTTCTCCGCTCTAGTACAACACCAATCGCCAGCGGCCGGTCGGCGATCCCGCCCGAAAATGAGACGAGAAACCGACTAGGCCACTGGCTATGGAATTTAAAGCATCCGGAAATTTTGGATTTTGGGAGTACACCCTCCGTCGCTTCACCCAAGCTAAGCCGGGTAACTTTTTCCGGGACGGAATTCATTCGACAGTATTTTATATTGAAAAAGGGATATATTGTGTAATATCATGCGGATTATCGGCTTTTATGGGCTTTAATATACTGTTGACGGGTTTCTAGCAATCAAATTTAACTGTGGTGTTGATGATAGTTCATTTTCGTTCTAAGCCATGGCTACCGGTTTTCCACCGTTCACGGGCTCTAATACATTCGCCAGATATCTTAGTAGATCAATTCGTTATAGATAATTGGTTGAGGTTACTGTCCATTAGTACTACTGTCCTCAGTGTGCATATTTTCATGTAAAGTCGCACGAGAAGTATTGCTGCCAATTACAGCTCAATAAAACGTGTTTCTCGCGTTAAACTCCGCCAAAGTAACAATTTTAATCTTAGTGAAAGGCTCTCATTTTATTCTACTTGCTTCCCAGCAGTTTTGTCTGTGAACTGGTTACAACTCCTTAGGAGCCGATGTGGACACAATGTCGTCATAAAAAGCCCAGGCTCGTACTCAACCTGTACCAATATAACATACACTATTCTCGACTATTTTCAACTTTCAATTTTAGTGCGATGCCCAAGATTTTCGCCAAATCTGAACCCAAATGTGCTCATACTTCATCCCCGCAGTGGATTTTTCACAACCTACCCCAGACTCGAAAGCGCGACACGACTCCAACACACAACAAACAACAATATGGACGACCGTGCCGAGCAACGCGCCAAGGCCAAGGAAGCTATCAATACCTTGTACGAGATATCGCAAATTCTCAATGTCAATATTGACAAGCATACTTTGAGCCTTTGTGTGTCGCTATGTGAGCGGGGTGTGAGCCCACTCAGTCTCGCGGTACGAACCCTCGAACTCCTCTGAAAGGCTAACTGAGTATCAGGTTATCATCAAAAGTCTCCAAGCTGTTGATCCACCCGTGAAATAGACGAGGCTAAAAAGTTGCGATGATTGCGATTGTGGATTATATTATTACAGACATGAACGGTTTACCATCCAAACGCCTCTTCGAAATAGTCCAGCCGGTCAGAGGTTGCGCCCAGATTGCTCGCCACACTGGCTCGTATTCCATCGATGAATTGCGATGGTCCGCAGGAACACACAGCTAATCTTCCGCTGCTTGCTGCAATGTATCGAGCCACCTCGTTCTTAATGTCCGGTCGCTCCTGGTGTATAAAAGGCGCAAACGATTGCTTCACGCTCCGGAAATTCACCGTCCTGAACTCGTCTTCGACGACTGCCAATGTCATCTCACTCTCTTCAGCTAATGTGTCTTCGCTGGTGGAAAATGTAATAGCGTCATCGAATAAAGATTTGGTCACAAATATCTCCAGACTCGTCTGTTTATCAGCAATAAGAGTCTCTAGCTCCTCACTGAACCAGTCGAGAAACGTGCTATTCCTGACAACCCATATAAAGTAAATCTTATTACCTCGCTGCATTTGTCGAAGTGCGTGTGAGTACATTGCTGTAACCCCGACCCCTCCTGCTATCAACACCACGGTCTCATAGTTTTGCAAGGGAAGTATAGCACCGTACGGGCCCTCTACTAGTACACTAAATGCAGCAAGGTTGTTTTCGCTGGCCCGCACAAGCTCCTGTATCTTCCTAGTCGCCCCATTACTTGGTCGTATTGCCAATTCGAGGTTTTTGCTCCGCGGGTGCGAGTATACCGAGAATGGATGCGCCTGCCAAAACATGTTATGCTTAAGTACTCGCATGTAGATATAGGCTCCAGGCTGAGGAACCACATGACCGTTGTACTTGATTGTAGCTCGCAGGTTCCCTCCTGGCACTTCTCGAAACTCTGCAATGGCGAATCCATTGATCGAAGTTCTTACAATGCGGACCAATCGGTCTGTGCAATAGAGCCCAACCGAGATATATACCCAAGGCATTTGTCCAAAATCAATGCAATGACCCCATATCCCTATTATAAACCCGATAAACAGCAGTTTGTGCAGCGAGGCGAATGCTTCAAAGTGCCTGGAACGAAAAGCACTGACCGTGGTGACAACAGTCAATATGGTGATGATGAATGCTGCGTTTCCGTACCGCCAGTTTGAAATATTCTTCCATCGGAAATGAGTACTGTGTGTTATATATCCAAGCCATGTGAAGCAAATTCCATGTAACATGCATTGTAGTGCTAGAATTCTTCCAATCCAGTGGTGATATACTTGAAATGTACTGTATGGCCATCCAGTGAGAAGAATCAAAGGGTTGTTTCTGCATGCAAAGAGCAACATGATAGGCAGCTGAATAAATGACACAATCCCACTTCTATTGCCAACGAATCGAAGTAGGTGCCGTGAATTCTCATAATTGGTGACTGTGATGACAGATGCAACGTTGAGGAAAAAGTACCCGAGGATTATTAGCATCTGGCCCCTCGTGGGCGCCGAGAACGCAAAGCCTTTAAGCACCCGAACTGGCTGGCTGTGCATCCCATTTATAGCAGCAGGTAGTACAAGAACTCTTCGAATATTGTTGATGAATTTTGGTGTAAGTGACGCAAGCAGCCTCGGCCAGAAGTGTCTGAGAATGTTTACGGCCGTCGATACCGACACAATGACGCCCCAATATGCTATCATAGCCAAGCCAAATATATTCCCAACTGTATATTGATATTTTGCATGCTTTGCAAACACAAAATTCTCGGTAAAAGTCGGATTGTCGACTGCTACTGGTGCGTATACTCGTTCAACATTGTTCAAGTCACCCGAATCGATCAGCTTCTGTCTTGCGGTTTCGTACATGTCGATAAGCTCCCGTTTGGTATAAGTCTTTTCGCCGTTATATTTACAATTTTCCTGGACATAGATGAACCCGTTTTCCATTTCCAACCCGTTCTGGCCGTTCTTGGAGATACACGCTAGCACAGTGCCCATGAAGTTCATGTTGCGACATTTACATGCTATCGCCTCCAACCCCGTCTCGCATCCGAAATTCCATTTATCTGCGCAGTTCCAACATCCGTAGCCTAAGGCACTCGAGACACCGACTTTTTGAGCGCATGTCGTAGCCAACAGTGATAGCACTAGCACATCCCGCTTCATGGTATAGCTTTTTTGATTGCAAAGTCGTTTGGGTAAAAGTGGAGACGGACGGAAAAGATGCGATATGATGCACTTTATCGGAGCTGTTGGACCTACCAGCTAGGCGATTAGTCTGGTACACTAATAGAAAAGTGTCGGTTTTTGGATCAACCGGTCGTCTAATGAGTGCGGCTCGCGCACATTTCTTAATGCAGAAGATCAACAGGGGCCCCTCCCCGGACGCAATGCACTATGGAACCCTGATATGGAATTCAACATTTATGCTTTGAACTTTCCTCAATTAACTTTTACCGTGCAGCCTAAAGACTGTGAGTTGTTCATAACTACGCACATATCAGCACCGCTGTTAAATACCTGGGTCCTCACTCAGCAGTTAATTTCTGGAGAGCTAGTACAGTTTGAAATTCTCAGCGACTCTCTTTATTTAAGACCTATTAAAGTGAATCCAATTGGAGTATACATTTGTTAAAGTGATCATTCTGTGACAATTGTATTGTAGTGACACCTGAACATCGTTTTGTCTTAAAGACGTAGCGGGATGAAATTAAGGTGAAAAGAACACATACAAACCCACAAATATTGATACTTACAGCCAATCTGTAAACTTTACATAGCTCAATGATAGACTTCATAATCGAAATGTGCTGGTTGGCATATTCTCAAACGAACATTGCATAGTCACGTGCAGGGGCGCCGAAATGTGAGACTTCGCGAGGCCTCAACTGTCAACCTCTCTTTGGCACAGGGCAAGATACAAATCGGCCAGCATTGATGTGGTGATGGAGACTTGGCAGCACAGGGCTTTGGAGGCACACAAACAGGGGGAATATGGAACTAGTGCAAAGTTGTTTGGTAGGGCGATTGAGAGCTGCTCTGAGACTCGTGTTGTTGAGTTGATGACATTGCTGGACCAACGCGCATCTTGCTTGGAGAAGATCAACCTTGACGATGCTCTTAAAGATGCAAAGAGAATGGTCAGAACTGACAAGACCTCGCCACTTGGGTATCTTCGACTCGGGAAAGTGATGGATCTGATGGGTCATGCCAAGGGTGCTGCAAAAATATACCAGCAAGGCGTGGTAAGGTGCGACAAGAAGCATAAACGGTTCAATGCATTGCAGAAGCTAGCTAAAGACGCGACACCATACAACAAGCAAGGAAGAGATCCTCTGATATCCATGCCTTATGAGATACTGCATATGATACTCCGCCAATTGACATTCAAAATGCTAGTCAAATGTTTAATGGTGTCCAAATCTTGGAACGAGTTCATCCGCAAGGACGCCCGTTTGTGGAGTAATTTAGTAGACTTTACGAGCTCAAAGCAGGTATCCTACTCTACAGTCAAACGATATGTTCAGTATGCCATGCCAGTTGGCCTTCAAAGCATAGGGTTTGCGAATATCAAGCGTGCGGACGAGGTGCGGTGCTTGGAAGTTCTGCGGCTGGCCCGCAGAATCGATGAGCTCGACATGTATGTCTCTCGTGAGTCCTTGGTAAAGTTTGGGCTGCGCAAGTTGAATGTGCGCGTATTAAGGGTGGTCACCGACCTGCGCCCGTGGGCTATCATCGACGCTCTCCGCATTCCAGGAATCGAAGAGCTGTACTGGGTTTACACGGGGAATTCCGCGAACTTCAACGAAGTACGCAGGGAGGACAAGGGCCTGAAAGTTGACTCGACAGTAAAATCGCTTGGTATCAAAGGTGCATTGGAGGAGTTTATTCTTGCGGATGTTCTGGCCCATTGCCCCAAACTGGAATCATTAGAGCTGCACCAGTGCATGAAATACGATCGAGCCGACAACATGCTTAGAGATTTCTTAAAGGGTCGGAAGATGAGGAAATTCAAGTTTATAATGAACTACTTTTGTGGAATGCCGCGGGTCTTGCCGACAGGGATGAAGGAGTTTGGAATCACATGCTCGTCGATAGCAGACGATACTACTGAATTGCTCGCTGAAAATGGCACGGATTTGTCTGAAGTGATCGCATTGGACCTTACACTTTTGCGCCTTGTAGATGATCAGAACCCTATCAAGTTTTTGACATTTTTGCGTGCCTGCCGTTTGACCAATGTTCGCAGAGCGACCTTGAATTACTGCACAGTCGTTCTCGATTATGACAAGCTGGCAGAATTGTGGCCTGATCTCGAGGAATTGTCGCTTTATGGGTCCAGCCTGATGTTTGACGATGATGCAATCAAGCTCATTGCGTTCAAAAACTTGAAAATCTTGAACCTCGGACACACGATGGTGACCGATAGGAGTGTGCGCAAGATTATCGAGGGACTCCCCAAGCTCCGGCACTTGAACGTTTCTAACTGCACATTGATGGTTGAAACTTTCAATTGGTTGAATAAAAAAGTTCATCTGTTTAATGAAGAGTCGTTGCTAGGACCTGTCCAGAACCAAACGCTGAAGAAAATGAAGGCATATGACAAGTTGCTTGCAGGTGGGTTGACAACAGATCTGTAGGATTTACTACGAACTTCCGCGCGTACGCTACAATTATTTTATTTTATATCTGAACCATGACCTTTAAATATTTCGTATTATGAATTTTAACGTTTTTTTAGAACAAGTGTGGCAATAGACAAGTTGGTACGCGTTGTGAAACATAGTATCACGTCGTTGACTTGCAGCTAAAACTCAATCAAACGACCGGATCTGATCAGACCGGGACAACAGGACTCTATCTACTAGAGTTGCACTTTGAATTTTACCATTTAAAGGCAGAAATCGAACGACTATATCTCAGGATTTTGGATGCGATTTCGTTAACTGTTGAGTTCTGAAAAAGAATGCTACAATTACTGATTGTAATCGCACTTGTGAGCTACATCCTCATGACAAAACGCAAACCACCCTCGAGTAATAATGCACAACCATCCAACGCTGGATTGAGACGAAGCCAAAGGAACAAGAGTTTATCAGCAGATGAGGATCTTGCAAAACGACTGCAAACATACGAGTCACGCTTGGCAAACGGTGGCTCTGCTCCAACAACTCGATCACAGAGTAATCGGAAGGCTAAACTAAGCGGACTTGAAAAGACTATTGCCAGCAGTGACGAAGAGTTCCCAGTACTAAGACGACTAGAACTATATGCGTCGGATATATTGGGAGACGGCAACTGTCTGTTTAGAGCGATGAGCGACCAGCTTTATGGTGACGGCGGCAAGAGCCATGTACAAGTACGGGCACAAGTAGTGGCCCACATGAAGGAGCATAGCGACTACTTCCAGGCGTTTGTGGGCAACGAAAATGAAACTTTCACAAGATACCTACGAAGAATGTCGCAGGACGGGGTATTTGGCGACAATATCGAGATTGTAGCGTTTGCAAACAGATTCCATGCCAATGTGGTCATATATCAGCGGGAATCAATGTACGTTGTTCCATGTGACAAGGATCCGGCGAGTGCTTGCGAAGTAAATATTGCATATCACGATTATGAGCATTATTCGTCTGTACGAAATAAAGATGGACCGCACACGGGAATGCCCAATGTGCGACCACGGGAAACGCCGCTCGCCAAGCAACATGGCGACTCTGCCGTTGCGCCTGACTGGAAAATCAAGGTGGTTCGGGACTCGTTGCCTGATCCTTTGGCAGATGAGACAATTAAGGAGTGGCTTATGAAGAATAATGGTGACATTGGGTCTACGGTGGAGAAGCTCTTGATGGAAGGCATTGATAGCACTACGACGACGCATGATGGGGATGTGGAAATGGACCATGGCGATGCCGCCAAGCGGCCTGCTGCTGATGTTCAGGAAAGCGTTAAAGCACCTAGAAATAAACCAAAGAACAAATTAACAGCACAAGAAAAGAAGGCGCGACAAAAGGAAGCGGCATTGGAACGCAAGCGGCAAAAGAAAGCTGCAAATCATCCAGAGGCTACGGCTGGCCATTTGTCGTCATCGCACCACACGTTGAACGCTAATAATTCATCCAACGACGGAATCCGAACCACATTCATTTAAAACCAGAAAACAACCTTCTTTATTATTTATTCTAACAAAAACAATATATTAAAAAAAGAGTTAGATCTACTTGTTCTCGTTGATCAGCTTGGAGATCTCCTGGACGTTGGCGCCAACGACGGTGCCAACCTTCTCGCCGTTCTTGAAGAACAAGACGGTTGGCATGGCGGTGATGCCATTCTCCTGAGAAACCTCTGGAGACTCGTCGACGTCAATCTTGAAGAAGTGGACAGTCTCGTTCTCCTCGGAGAACTTGTCAATCTTTGGAGCAAGGACCTTGCATGGACCGCACCAGGTAGCGAAGAAGTCAATGACGGTGAGACCTTCGTACTTGATTTCTCGGTCGAAATCAGCCTGAGTCTTGAGTACCTGAACCATTGCGAAGTTGTGGCGTGTAGCGTGGAAAGTTCTGTGGAAAGAGTTGAGGTGTGAAAGGGCGGGAGTCCTGAACAGTAACGGTCGAGTTCTGAGGGCAAGCGTCGCCATATAAATACTCTTGGAGTCTTTGTAATGAAGTGCGTAGGTGGGAGGAGAGTTGGAAGGATTATTGGCTGGCTTTGGGGGAACCCGCGCCGGGCACAGATATTTTCCACACTGTTCTGAGGGTGCGGCGGTGCATTAGAGCATTATGTAATGCGTGGCGGAATGGCGTTTGATATGCAGCTCTAGACTTTACACTTAGTAAGGCTGGAATATCGGAGAGTTTTCATGACGGTATTACAGGTACAGTTAATTTTGTACGGCCCACGGTCCGATCTCTTCGTATTTGGGCTTTGAAAGCGGCTGGCCCGTTATGCGTACCGGAATGCTGTAAACATGTGAGTAATCTCTGAAAAAGTGTTATGTCATCTATTTCGTCACAATACGAGCATATCGATACGCCGTTCAGATTACTACAGCATTCCCCTGAATTTTTGGTTTCTGTGGTGGTTAGCCGTGTACCAACTGATTATGAGTCGATATGGCCACTACCGGTACATAGTAGGAATTCCCCAATGTGTATCATTTCAAACACTCACGTATCCGGATTCATAAGCCTCACCCGGAATCATACCGGTAATATTGGCCGAACCCAGAATCCGTGGCTAAGCTTGCCGGTAAGAGAATTAGTAACACGGCAATTCGGCAATTGAACTTTGGTCTGGAAAAGTCTATCATTAATCTGACTAAAATGAAAAAGAAACACGAATATTTGCCAGTCAACATTCCATCTATGAATTTGTAGTTTGCAGACAATATCGATGGTGGTGGAGCCTCACCTATGAAGCGACCCCTTTGGACCATTTGGATCACTTTCCCTTTCCCCCAAACCCACAATGGACTCAAAGTCTTCGACCGTCTACATTAGTAAATATATGACACTCCACACAACCCCACTAATCAGAATTAGCAAACTTGGCCGATACAGATGAAGAGTTTCTGCACCGACTATTCGTAACGTTTGGCCCCATATCCCAAATTGTGCCCGACTCCAAACGCGAGGCAGCGCATATTGTGTTTGCCAACGCCGACGACGCCAATGCGGCAATCGACAATGCTCACCACTCGGAGGTGCTAGGACGAGTCATTACCGTACGCAAAGCTACAAAGGAAGTGGAATAGAACTGTACAATTCCATCTCTTTTTAATGCTATTATTAATATTTTTTCCAAAAAAAAAACCTACTACAGAATGGTATAAATTTTTGTCGATTCTTTTAGTGGGACTCTTCAGACTTGACTGGCTTGCCTTGTCGCTGTGTTCGCAACTGACCAGAAGTGAGCTTCTTACCCATCTGGAACGAGGCGTAGCCGAGCACAAAACCCATGACGGCGACTAGATGATCCATAGTTAGTATATCTCCTCTTTTTGTCAAAAGTTCATTCAAAAAACGTACCCAATGGGTAAACCTCGACTGGGATGGCCTTGTACCAGCTCTGCTTGCCAGTTCGCTTCTGCAGGGTATATTAGTATTTCTGCACAATCTTTGAAAAAGGAGATTTCAACATACGGCAGCGTTCAAAAGCATAGGAGATGGTCGCATTTTTGTGTGTGTATGAGAATGATCCTGTTCTTTGCTAAAAGGGCTAGAAAAAAGTGTGTGTGCGATTGTTTTGCTGGGACTCGAGGTGCGCCCAACGCTGCGACGATGATTGGCTGGTCCCACGTAGAGTTTTGGAGTAGACTGCGAATATCTAATGGGTTATTCCACTACACGATACATACAATTGTGACGAGATTAATTGTCTTAATTTAAAACTGCTATAGACAGTAGCTTTAGTATTCCGTAAGAAGGGCAGGTTTTTGCTTGAGAGGTTCAGCCGCAGCGAGCCCCACGACTCTTTTGCTCCCTTGAGAACTTGCCAAAACCATTGTAAAGTTGCTTGATAAAGGATCAAGTTTATGAAATCAAAAGAAGTGGACCATGCACCCATGTTCTTAACATACAGAGATTCAATTCAATGATCCGGACCTTCCAACACATTGATTAATCCTATATCTTTAACAGCAAACCTATTTTCTTTATGATCCCAACGATGCGCAGAATGATCCTCTTATTCCTAAATGATAAATCTGACTACGCCGCATCACCGAGCGGCTCGCGTGACATCATCGGAAACCACGGAACCAAACGACAGTTCATGGCCAAAACTTCCACTTGTGATTAAATCGAATATATAAGTCCAAAGTCTAGCTGACCCTGAAATTATAATGCTTCAAAAGATCTAGATCGCCTCTAAAAGAGAAGATCCAGTTGGTACAACCCTTGCGAGCGAGCGTCGCGCGCGCAGCGTTGCCCTTTCCTCTGTCCTGGTCCTGTCACTCAACTCGTTCCCCCACACACCTTATCGCGTGCAGCGTGGCCTTTGCTTTATCTGGCCGCCTGATTGCGTTACCCTCATCTGCACTCTCCCCTTGCAAACAAAAAACACACATACCAGGGCTGATTCCTCAAGTCTCTGTGCAGTACTAATTCTCTTTAAACATCCAAACTCTTTGATTCAACACGGATGGCATTCTTCAATCCTCATACGCACCCTCTATTGCCGCAGTCGTTCGCGGCGACTGTAGGCTCGGATGGCATCCCCGAAGTATCCACTGAGCCTAGCCTCTCGGTCGTCACGGACGACACTTCGTCCGAAGACTGGGTCGTGAGCTTGAACAGTGCACCAATCTCGGAGCGAGCTGCCAGTACAGGACCAGGCAGTTACGTTGCAGTGTGGCGGTCAGGTACCCACACACCCATGTCGTCGTCTGAATATGAGGCTCCTACTCCAGCGCCACTAGCCTTCCCCCAGCACAACGGCTCTGGGTCGTTCAACCGTGAACGAATCAACGAATGGCGACTTGACCAGAGCCAGCTGGTTCTACGTGAGCTACGACGATTCGAGCGTGAGCGTGAAGAGTCCTCCACGCCAGAGTCTGTCATTGCGTCATGGAGTGTGGGCGGTGACGAGCACCATGACAACAAGAAAGCCTCTAGTCATTCTAGTAAAGGTCAAAATGCAAATATTAATGCGCTATGGAGTCTATTTGCGCGCCGTGTATCAGGATTTATGGGTATTACGGACGAGGTCCAGGAAATAATCGCTGGTGAGCGATATCTCGATTCTAAAAAGAATGATATGGTAGTGCAGCCACAGCTTAGGCACTATAACCAAGCGCTACTGGCTACTCCAGGTTGGGAAACAACGCTCATCAACAAGGTGTTCACTGAGCTGCACATACCGCGACCATTTTGGCAGTACTTTAGCTTTTGGTTTGACAAGCGTAACACTGCGATCGCTACTGGATCCAGGGGTGCTTCATCATCGCTGGTGGCGGAATCGGCATCGGCGTCGGCGCCATCATCATCATCTCAATACGGTCACGAGCTGAGAAGCAGCTGACGGGTGTATTCAAAGGAAAACCAACTGGCTGCCATAGACGGAGCTACTTTTAGCAAGTTTGCATTTAATCCCTTGTACATGCCCATGATACCTTCGTGCTTGATGATAGTCGTGATCGCTCCCCAAACAGAGTTGTAAGCAAATCCCAGTTGTCCCTTGGACATGGATGCAACTTGGAACCGTCTTCGCAGTACGTCAAACGGATATGTAATAGTTTGAGCCACCGCGCCAGACACGGCTCCTGAAAAAAGCTTGCCCCAGGGCCCAGGGTCAGTTGCGCCCTCAGGGGTGACTAGTTGTCGCATGGTCTCGTACACTGCAAAGTTGAGACCAACATAGGGCGCGACACCCATGGTAGTCGGGATAAAGCCACGATACAGAGCTCGAATGCCGCCTTCTTTGAGGTAGATGACTTTAGTGGTCTCCCATACGCCGAGAGGTTTGAAGTTAGTAGATGCGATAGATGCAGTTTGAATGGATAGTCGAGTCCTAACAATGTCGAGTGGGTATGTTGCAAACACTGAAGTGACACCAGCCAGTGCTCCAGCAGTGAGCTTCTGGACGGTGCTAGACTCTGCCTCTTGGAAGAGCTTGGATTTGAAGATGGTATATGCAGAGAATTGGACGGCCGAGTATGGCACTATGCGAAGGCAGTTTACGCCGTTGCCTCTAAAGAATGCTCGCCAGCCTTCTTCCGCAAACATTTTGCGCAGACTAGGAACGAGTCCCTGATATGCAGCTTGTGATCCGGACGCTTGTTGTACTTGGAAGATGATTTTGGCCCGTTCCAGTGGCGAAACGACCGTTCTTGACACAGCACCGGCGACACCTCCAGCGATGAATGATGCTACCACTGGTTGTCGCACAAACTCCTTGACCTGAGCTTTGAACTGGTCATGTCAACGTTAGCAAATATGATAAATAGAAAAATAAAAAGATAATCTCAACGTACCAGTGAATCGCCCTCCAGTGCCTCAGCATCGACAGTCCTCGTTTTCTGCTCCATCTTGTGATTCTGATGGACAAGAAGATTCAAGAGATGACAGAGTGAGCTTGTTGGTATGAGAGCCGAAAATGTACCGAGCCGTTTTCGTGATCACGATAATTTTTCGACCTGCATCCGCTATCGGTTAGATGACAAGCAAGAGTATTTTCTGCAACAAAGGAATATTGCTCAAGGGTCCTTTCACAACTGCCTTTAAGTATGGTTGTTGTGTGGGGTTCTTTCAAATCTCTTAGATCAAAGGGGTGGAAAGGGGATCGATCGGTTTGGAAAAAAAAATAAATGACGACTGCGGCAATATCCTGATCCGGTTTGGGGGCACTCACAAACCAGCACTGCCAAAGGGCGGCCGCGATCTTGCCGCTTTGGGATTATTTTTGTGTTGAGAGAAGTTTTATATATTAATGAATCATTTAAATTCAAGGACCGCGTGCTCAGAATTACAGCGCTGTTGGGAGCGGAGGTGTAAGCTAAGTGAGCCCAGCGTCATGAAGGATCCAGAAAAGAGCGCGCGGCTCTCCCTTTTGAATGACTGAAAAAAACTTGCCACACGGACAATTTCAAATTATAGAACAAACAAATATGAGCGACGATTTGACGTTCGATCCAACGAAAAAGAAGAAGAAGAGCAGTAAGAAGACTGTCGAAGATGGCGCTGTGGAGGAGGTCGTCGACGCCACTGCCGACCTCGATCTCGGCATTGATCTCAAGAAGAAGAAAAAGAAGAAGGTGGTGGCTGCTGCTGACGATGACGAAGCAGCCGCTGGTGACGCAGATAACGTAGATGCCGGCGAATTCGACTTCAAGAAGAAAAAGAAGAAGAGCAAGTCTGCTGCCACTTCGTCGTTCGACAAGGAATTGGAGCAGGCCGGTGTAGAGGACGCTGTCGCCAAGGCCCCAGCTGCCTCTGCCGGTGCCGCGACTAGCAAGTACTCAAGCGTCAACGAGGATGGCGACCCAGATCTGACATACCCACAGCTGCTCAGCAGGTTTTTCGACGTGCTGAGAGAAAAGAACCCAGAGCTTGCCGGCGATCGATCGGGCACCAAGTACAAGATTCCACCTCCTCAGGTGATGCGAGAAGGCAACAAGAAGACTGTGTTTGCCAACGTTAAGGACATTGCACAGAAGATGGACCGGTCCACAGAGCATGTGTGCCAGTTCCTGTTTGCGGAGTTGGGTACGTCCGGTTCCACCGACGGTACCGACCGATTGATCATCAAGGGTCGATTCCAGCAGAAGACTCTCGAGACGGTGCTGCGGCGATACATTATGGAATACGTCACTTGCAAGACTTGCCGAAGTGCCAAGACCAAGATGGAGAAGAAGGACCGACTTTATTTCTTGGAATGCCAGGACTGTCACTCGAGACGATCCGTGTCGGGTATCAAGACTGGTTACCAGGCCATTATGCGGCGACGAGATCTCAAAAAGAACGTGGGTTAATAATTACGACGACGTTATCAAAAGTAGTGGATTTATATCAAGCAGTGCATGTATGTTTTTGTTTTTATATATATTTTATTCAATGAAGTAAAAAAAAAACAAAATCATTGTATAATAATTTAGGGCCATCGTTCCTTTGCGTAGATTTTGATGATATCGTTACCGCATGTCGCCATCAAGGTTGAAGAATACCAGTGGCAGGCAGTCGCGCCACGATGGCTCAACGTTTCCACACTATCTGGAGCAACATCAGCGCCAACTGGCCAGATCTGTACACCGTCTCCAGCACATACCGCATATTCGCGCGAATTGGGCGAACCAAATATCCTGGTAGGGATACCTGACGCCGGGTCGCCTACAGTGATGGGCCGTGACGTCCGTGCGCCATTTCGAGGATCATAGTGAGCAAACGATCCATCTTCGAATGCAACAATCAGAACCCGTCCCATGCGCGAGAAGCATACACTTGTGGGTTTTTGGTCTGTATCAAAGTGTATCACCTCACGGCCAGTGTCAATGTTGTGAATACTGATCCTGCCATTCTCATGAGCCACAGCAAGTGCCGATCGACCACCTTCAAAGAAGAATTCAGTTGCCACTGCAGGGTTGGATATAGCGAATGTACTCAAAAGCGTATGATTGTTTGAGATATCAATGTCGTAAATCTTCACCTCTTCGTCTCCTGCACATACCAAATGCTGGCTGTCACTTGCAATTGCATTGACTTTGAAATCATCACCTTCAGGTGGTTCAAAGACGACGGCATGCGAATACATTCCATAACCTCTAACCTTCCGTTCCGAGTCGATCACGTATACTTGACCTAGTGTCGAAATCGCAAGCTTCTGTACATTTCTAACGTTTTCATAATCCTTAAAAGTGCCGTTGGGCAGGAACCATAACCGTAAGCCCTCAGCGCCGCCGGTGATGAGCTGATCGCGATTCAAAAACACGACCTCTCGTACACCAGAGTGGGTATATGTGTTTCTAAAAGTCCAAGGCGATTCAACCTTGGAAGGATTAGAGACAGCCAGTCGCACCCCCGTCGAAGGCTGTAGTTGGCCCCCGCCATTACTCTGTTGAGGTGAGACTGGAAACTCGTCGTCGGCTCGAGCACCTGTGGAATTACTGTTGCCTGACGATTGCAGCAGGTACTCGACTTCTTGAATGCACGATTCCAAGAATTCGCGAGACTCGACTAAAGGCGTGACGTCCACTGTTTGTGCCACAGCGTCGTTAAGTGCATCGTCTAGATCTTTGAGATTAGCCCTCAACTCAGCACCGCCGCCGCCATCTTGGTCGTCACTCTTCTGCCCGTTTTCGCCTTCGCTCGATGAATGCACTAACGATGATTCTAGAACCTTGACTTTATTCGAGTAAGTGTCGACCAGCAATTGCAATCCTCGTTTCTCTCCCTCTAGCTTAGCAATGCGAGTCTTCATTTCAGCACGCTCGAGCTCCCATTGGATTCGATCACGCTCGTTTCGTTGCCACTCTGTCTGCAAATAACGCATTACTCCTGCAATTGTTAGAACATTTTTTTGGCTTTTATCAATTGAAAATAACGAACCCGGCAGGGAGTAATCAGCTGGCTGTGCCATTCGTGGTTAGACTTTTTCTGGTTCAAATAAATTAGTGTTTTTGAGTAGTTGTCCACAATCACAACAACAATCCCAACAGCCTAGAGCTGAGTTTACATATAAATTATAAGCATAGTGAGGAAAAGGCCCACCGAATGGAGCACTTCCAATCAATGGCAATAAAAAAAAATCTTAATCTCTATAGATTGACGTTTTCCACAATTCGTCGCATAGGCAGAATCCAAGACGCTGTTTCGTTTGTGTTGAGTGAATACTCCACCAGCTGCTCCTTGGCAGCCTGGCGCTCCTGCGGCGATTGCAATGCACGCACCGCGGCTTCCAGCACCACCGGATAGTGCTCTTCCAAATCTGGCAGGATGGCGAGGATCCGTTGCTTGTAGTGCTTCATCTCGCGGTCGGGCAGTCTAGTGGGCGCATCAAACAGCTTGGACACCTCCGATATGACCTGGTCTTTGCCGATGTCGACCATCACATAGTCGTCTATAATGCTCGATGCTGATACTTCTTGTGAGCAGTCGCTAGAGCCGTGTGTCGCAGGGGTAGGTACTCTGGACGATCGTGCGCTCATCTCTCCGAGATCATTCCAGCCTTGCTGTCCGACAAAATGGGTTTGGCTGGACTTGGTCGTAGTCATTATGCTTTCGTTTTTTCTCAAGCTAATGTGTTGGTTGTGGTGGTGGAAGTGGAGGTTGAGTGGAAAGTTGACGTGGTCCAAACTCACCAACAAAAAAACAATTAGATCATGGTGCGGCTAGCACCGATTCGACCTTGTCTAGCACATCGTCAATATATGGCCGCTGTGCTGGGTCCACCACCAAACAGGAATCCACAAGCGCTTTGATCTCGTCTGAATATTCAGGATTGGCCGGGTATTTGTACGAGCCCTTTAGAATAGCCATAGACAAGGAAGCGCCGCTCTCCGCGGTGGCCAGCTCAAACGGGCTGGCGTTGTACATCAACGCAAATAAAGTGCACCCAAGACTCCACACGTCGACTCGTTCATCAACTGAGCTCCCAGTTTTGACGTCGAATAGTTCGGGTGCTCTGTATGGCATGGTGCAATGCTCAGCAGCGAGATCTTGTAGTTCCAATGCTTGTTGTCGCGTCTGCAGCGTTAGTCGGGCTCGGGAACACGAACCCAAATCCATCAATACCGGCCGGTTGTGGTCGTCGAGCATGACATTTGCGGGCTTAATATCCCGATGCGCGTATGGTACTAGTTCATTCAACGCAGTGTCGTCGGCGTCCTGGTCCTCGAGTAGCGCAATCTCATCTCCGTCGTCTTCGCCCTCCAGTGTACCACGCGGGCCGCTCATACGATGCTTGTGGAACACTTTCACAGCTTTACAAAGCTCTGCAAATAGCACCAATAGTTCTCGCTCCTCGTAATGCTCGTTATTAATTAGGTTTTCGTTGATGCGGTCTTGCAGGTTGCCATTCTTGTAGTAAGGAAGCACCATATACACCGTCTTGGTTCCATCCCGCTCTTGCACGACACTCGACTCCAGCAACTTGATAACACTGGGGCTGTCGAAAAGCTTGTAGCTGTCAACTTCTCGCATTGCATTTCGAATGCTTTCAGCCCCAAATGGGCATCGTATCCTCTTCAATGCATACTCTTCGCCATTCTCGGCCCGTACCAAGTAAACGTGTGAGAACCCACCTTCGCCCAACAGCTTTAGGATCCGGAATCCATGCCTATTTATTCTCAGGATTGGACTCTGAAAGCATGAGATGCATGAAGCTATCGAGTACAAAATGTCGTTGACTATGCTCATGATAGAATCGGTTTGTAGTTAGTTGCCCTCCCAGCTTTCTTGTGCCAACAGGGTCCCTTCCCATGAGCACGATTAAAATGTCCCAGCGTGCGCCTTTTCACCTTTCGCGGATTTTTTCACCACGAACTTTACCACTCTCTCTCTAGTGAAGTAAACGCGCGAAATGGTACGAATTTTTTAAATATTTTTTGCTGGAAATCTATGAATCTAACAGATAATATAGAGTATTAGCACAATTGCTCAGGCCAAGGAGCTCCGGGGGCTCAATTTGATTGCTGCTCACTCACACATTACTGGGTTGGGTCTCGATGGATTGAACCCTCGAGAGTCTAGCCAAGGTATGGTTGGACAGCTTCGAGCTCGAAAAGCCGCCGGTGTCACGCTTCAAATGATCAAAGAAGGTAAGATTGCGGGCCGTGCAATCTTGTTGGCTGGACCTCCATCGACCGGTAAGACTGCGATCGCCATGGGTATCAGCCAGAGTCTGGGACAGGATGTGCCATTCACCACTGTTGGCGGCTCGGAAATCTTTTCCCTCGAATTGAGCAAAACCGAGGCATTGACTCAGGCGTTCCGAAAAAGCATTGGTGTGAGAATAAAAGAGGAAACGGAGCTGATCGAAGGTGAGGTAGTAGAGATCCAAATCGACCGCTCGATCACTGGTGGCCACAAGCAAGGAAAGTTGACAATCAAAACGACAGATATGGAAACAGTGTACGAACTAGGCACAAAGATGATTGATTCGCTTTCGAAAGAAAAAGTCACTGCTGGTGATGTCATTTCTATCGACAAGGCATCGGGCAAGATTACAAAGCTTGGACGGTCGTACACGAGATCTAGGGACTACGACGCCATGGGCGCGGATACCAAGTTTGTTCAGTGCCCCGAGGGAGAGCTCCAAAAGAGAAAGGATGTAGTGCACACAGTGTCGTTGCATGAAATCGACGTTATCAATTCGCGATCACAGGGCTTCTTGGCGCTGTTTTCTGGCGACACTGGTGAGATCAGATCAGAGGTGAGAGACCAAATCAATACCAAGGTTTCAGAATGGAAAGAAGAGGGCAAGGCAGAGATTATCCCAGGTGTACTGTTTATCGATGAGGTTCACATGCTCGATATTGAGTGCTTCTCGTACATTAACCGAGCACTCGAAGACGACCTCGCTCCAATTGTCATCATGGCCACCAACCGTGGTGTCTCGACGACCCGAGGAACTAACTACAAGAGCCCACACGGTTTGCCAGTTGACTTGCTTGATCGATCGATCATTATTCCTACACAGCCATACTCTTCTGAGGAGATTACCCAGATCCTGTCTATTCGTGCACAGGAAGAAGAAGTCGAAGTGCACGCAGATGCGCTTGCATTGCTTACCAAAGTAGGAAGCGATACGAGCCTTCGGTATGCTGCCAATCTGATTACAGTGTCCAATTGCATTGCGCAGAAACGCAAGTCGGCACAAGTCGAGCTCGACGACGTTAAGCGTGCATACACATTATTCCTAGACTCTGAGCGTTCCGTCGCTTACTTGAATGAAAACGCTGGTGTTTTCATCAACAATGAAGGTTCCACCGGTAGCAACGGCGTTGACGGGGACAGGATGGATGTTTCGTAATTTATTTCTCTGTTTTTTTTATAATTGTGTGTAGACAACTCAAAAATGACTCTTTCTGATTATTAATTAATTGTTTTTTGCCAACTCTGTCTCTCTACTTTATGCAATTTCACCAAATGTTCTCTCCCATCTCGTCCCACTTTTGTAATGGTTGAGGGTGAGCTTTTGTTGGCATGGCTACATCCTTGAACAGCGGCTCAGCTTTGCTCGCGGCTTCCTCCTCTTCTAAAAGCTCCTCTTCTTCCTTCTTCTTTGCATCTTCGAAGCGGTCCAAAAAGTCTGTAGGCAAACTGGGCTCATACTTTCTTGCTCGTGCAGTGTGGGTTCCACCTAGTCCAGCGCCGTATGTGACAATCATCTCACGTAGCGTCGGGACCATAAATGGTAGAACTAGGCCTGCATCCAAGTACAGCTCCTCATATTCATCGTCGTGGTCGTCCATGGAGTCACGTACAATCGTAGGCCGCGTTACGTGCGCCTCGTCCGCCTCAGCATGCGCAGCTTCGGGCTCTGGTTTCACCTCCGCCAACTCCTCATCTAGTTTCTGCTCTTTCGTCTCTTCTTTCTCTTGCTTAACTTTTTCGTCTTTTTTAGGTTCTTCCTTTGGAGTCTCCTGTTTCGACGGGACTTTGTCTGTAGTGGCCGAGTGCGTGACTTGGTTTCTATAATGCTCTTTCAAATGCGCCAAATACTTCTTGTACTCCTTGGAAAGACCCTTCTCGCCGACTTCGGCACGGTACTTATTCGCGACATGCAATAATTGCAATGGGTTTAGCTCTGTGAGTTGTTGCAAAGTAGCAATGACGTTTGTAAAGTCGTCACCAAACCCGCTAAAGCATTGCAGCCATTGCAACAGCTGGATCAGTGGCGCAAAGTGCTTCTGGCATACTTCAGAGATTGAGCGATGCTCAGGCACTGCCGAAAACTCGTCAGAGTTTTCAGGGCGCCTGTTGTTAAGTCGCGCCCAGTCCTCAACGGCACTGATGTTGAGACGGATCTGCATTGCCCGTGATCTCGCCAGGTACTTTCTATTGGACATGATTCGATTAAACAATGCAGCACCCAGCCAGTAGAGGATTTGGGAGATGATTTGATGCGTGATGATAGGATGTACTTCGTACAGATCCATCACGAAGAGAACAGACCCCAGAATCGAAGTAATGTTTCGGGGAGAGGGTTTGGCTTTTCGTTTAGGCGATGGGGGCCGTGTTGTCTGCTCGATTTCCTCTTGCCTTGTCAACTGCTTATGTTGACGGCGGAATATCCTCCATTCACTCTGGTATTGAATGTCTTCCATGCCTGGGATTGTGTCGTGTTCAAGTATAGACGACTCGAGAAGTGCATCCATTCTTCGCTCAACATCTTGCGTTATCAGCACATATATATCAACAATCAGCTCGGACAACTTTTCCTGGAATGATACAGTCGCCTCGAACAATGAATGATCTTTTCGAGTGTAGTAAAGCAATAGCGTGCAGTTGGAAATCCAAAAGGCCAAAAATGCAAGATCTTCCTTGTGGTCCATCACCACTGACCGGATTCGGGTCAAAGTCGGTAGCAGCAAGTTCTGCAGCATCTCGTCGGTGCCATAATTCAACGCGTACCGTGCGCTTAAGAAAATCATGTTGGCTGGGATGGGCTTTTGACTCCTTGATCGCTGGGGCTGCATTTTCGAAATTGCTTCATCTAAAATTCGAGGAATGTCATGCTCATTGAATACAAACATCTGATCAGGCATGCACTTTTCCCATATAAATGCTTCCTGCTCGTCCAGCCCAGCATCTTCAATCTCATCATGGATATCCAAATGTCGCATATCGAGATCCAAGTTAAACGAGCTTTCCAGTCTCATCTGGTCGTTGGTAGTCGCAGTTGCTATTTGCCCATCATCGTAAAAATCGTGAGAATCAGTATCATCAATAAAACCCTTCATCTTCATGTAATTGTAAATCTCGGATCCGGAGCTGACGAAATCCAATGCACTCCTCCCGGTGCTCGTTTTCAAATTAACATTCGCATTATTCTCCAAGAGTCTTGTCACAATCGCAAAGTGATGATTATTGATTGCCCACATCAATGCAGTCCACTCGTTTTTATCTTGCTGATCAACATCTGCGTCAAATCTCAATAATTCGTTCACCATCGCTTCATTGCCGAAACAACTGGAATAGATCAATGCCGTCGAGCCACTATCGTCCTTGGCATTGATATCAATCAGCTCACTTGCCGGGCCACCTCCAAGCAACGAGTGTACTTTTACCACATCACCATTGCTGGCGGCATTGAACAAAATCTTCTGTAGTGCGTATCGTTTCTGCTCTTGACTCAATGAGCTGTTCTCCAAGATCTGTTCCTCGTCTTCTTCCTCCGCTAGATCCGGGTTCGGACTCGGACTCGTGAGACTAATGCTTGGACTGCTGCTAGTGGTCGTCGTCAGATCAACCACATTGCTACCCTCTTCCGCCCATGGGTCGTAGCTCGTCATGGTCGGCCGCGGAAGGCGTGTGCTCCTAGTTGCTGCTGGTCTTGTTGCCTGAGTATTGGTGGACCAATTGTCTAGGTATGGTGCATACTCCTGCTCCATATCGCGCGCCCCGCGGATCTGTGATCTCTCGGCTGGAAACTCTCTTGGATTCTCTTGGATTCAGTTGATTATAAGAGAAGTGAAACTCTTTTTTTTTCTTCCTTCAGGGAGGCGAGATCTTTTAGATGGTATTCCGGTTATGTAGGAAAAGATGGGACTGCGTCTGCAGAACTGACTTCATTGGTGTTAGTATTAAGGTCATGTGATGAGCTTACGTGCTGCTGCGCCCTGTGGAGGTTTATTTCGTCGCCACGAATTGTCATATCTAGGTGGGTCCATCCTGATTGTATAATGAATCGGGTTGATAGTTTCATGATTCGTGTAGATACTCCTCTACGCACATAACAAACACACGTTTGAAAAGCCTCACGCAGCCACTGCGGCTCACACGAACACAGTGTCCAAGTCCTAGGATCGCATCATTAAAACTTGATTCATTTTCATAATATGTACAACAAAAATATTTACTTAGCAGTTGGGTGAGCTTGGGCAACTTGCATAGCAGCCTCTCGCTCCCGCTGTTCCTGCTCAATCTTCTTTTGGAATGCCAATGCATCCTCCGCAGTAGGCATGCCCTCGGTGACAATCTTGTTCAATGTCAGCTTCTGTTCGTTCATAAACTCCTTCTCTCGCTGCTTCTCCTCAGCAAGCATCTTCTCACCGTGTTCGGCAATGAACTTTCGGTACTCCTCGTAGCCCTTCTGGCCAGCCTCCCGCATCAAGTCTTGTGGCATCTTGGGGGTAGGTGGAACCTTAGGAGCCAATCCAAGAACTCGAGCAGCCCACATACCGCCGCTGCTGTTGTATTGTCGCTGCCAGTCCTCTTCAAAGCTCTTTCGAGCAACTGCCTCTCGTCTAGCATACTCTTCAGTGACGTTGGTGCCTTCAAACGACTTGATGATGGGCCGCACATCCTTAACATTACTAGCAGCAATCCATTCCAAGAATGGAATCAGTCGAACAAGTTCCTTGTCGCCTGGCGTGCCCTGCCATGGTGCGAGAGCCACTGCGTTCTCCGGCTGGAGCGAATATGCGTCGGGGTTGCAGTCGATAGTAATCACCTTGCTTGGGTCTCGGTTCAAATGGCTCAAATCCTTGATGAACTTGCCGTCCTTGTACCGCGAATGCTCTCGGAATAGTGTATGTGACACAGCCGCCTTGTATGGGTCAAGCGCCATTGCCGCTCGCTCAGTATTAACCATAGTACCGTTGGTGAACACAACAATCTCATAGTACTGTGCAAGGTATCCGAGGAAGTAATCCATACCAGGTCGCTTGGCAGTTCGCCATCCGTGTTCTCGAGTCCATTCACTGTGGATCAGCACATCTTCCATTCCGACTACCAGAGTCAATGGTCGGTTGTAAGGTTCCGGAAGTGGATCAGGAAGCAACTTTTCGAATAGTGGATCATTAATGGTGCTGAACAAGTCGGAGACTCGAGCATTTAGTCGATGGTACATGCTTACGGGCGAGTAGCCATTTGGAGCATCTGCATGCTTCTTTGCTTCTTCTTCAGTGTCCCAGTCTCGCATACTATAAGCAAGTGCACCAGCAGTGAATCCAATCATTGCTATGACACCCCATCCAGATCGTTGTTCTCGTTTAGCAGCCGTACTGGTTCGATCTGAATGCTTCTTTGCAGTGCCTGCCCATCGCTTCTGCTGATCAGATGATTCGCCTTCCAAAATTTCCTCCTTCGCACTGTCTTTGTTCATTCCATCAACGTCCATACCTGCTTGGGCCAAAATGTCGTCTGTTAGCAGGCTTTCTGGCTTCTGCGGCTTTTGATCCTTCTTGCCATCCTTGTGTAGGTCGTTTCGAGCATTGAAGGCAATTGCTGTGCGTGAGAGACCACGCTGAGGCATTGTGCTTCGAGCAACGGTGGCCCTAGCCAGGCTAGGTACAGCTGCCCTTCGAGCTAGATGAATCATTCGCATAACGGACTAGTTTTATTATTTTAGCGTCCGTCACTACTCGGTACAAGAGGTTCCTATTCTTTACGTGAAATGAAAATTTGGGACATGTGCCAGCCGGGTAATTTGGGGTGCGGCTCCAAAGGGACCTCGGGGCTGTACTTTGAGGATTTTCTATAATTACCGGTATATTTTTGAAATGTGTTTCAAACGTTTTACAACTAGCTTGTAGCGTTTGGCTCACTCCAATTGTTGAAGTTGCAATGTTTTTGCACTATACAATGGAACTAACAAACATGAGTTTCGCAGCAGACAGATATACTCTGCAGTACATAGGGGTCGAATAGTTGAAGAACAAACAATTTTAGATGGAGATTCTAATGACCAGTAAATAACCCAGATCCGGATACTTGGCATAAGGGCGTTCTCTAGCAAGTTGTAGGTGTAAATTAAAAACTCGGATGCTGGGTTCCTATGACGTCGTGGATCATCACTTTACGCTTCTTCACACAATTCGATTCAACCTGCTCTCACCATTGTTTATTCACTGAGATCCTCCAGATCTTCAATATCGGAATACAAAAGATCCATCTCAGAGTAAAACCTGAGATATACACGTTTTTTATACGTGAGCCACTGTTTGTCGTGTCACAGACAAGATACGTTTCGCCCCGCCGAAGGGGACAACTCTGAGCGCAAGCGTAAAAACAAACACTCTTTTCGGGTCCCTTGCAGAACGAGAACTTCGCCAGAAACGTCAAGCACAGCCCAATAAAGTTCACGTCCGTACGTCCGCTCAAAAAAAAATAACCAGAACTGGAGGGACTCAATGTTGTATAGACCATGAAATTTATGAGCTCACGCCGTCCGAGTTTAGCAGACGTGCTACAGAAACACTACGATGAAGCGTACCAGGCGTCGGTCAAGGCTATTTTACTGGAGACCAAGAAGGAATTCAACGAAGCACTCTCACAATGGAAATTGACCCTTAGAAATATTTCGAAAGCATTGGCAGAGCTGGAAAGCACGCCACCCAGAACGACAAACGAGCAATCCTACATGAGTTCGATTC
Source organism: Blastobotrys petasosporus (assembly GCA_030580095.1). NCBI lineage: Eukaryota > Fungi > Ascomycota > Dipodascomycetes > Dipodascales > Trichomonascaceae > Blastobotrys > Blastobotrys petasosporus. The sequence goes on from JAKTSG010000016.1 coordinate 221,807, forward strand.
TGGACATTGAGAGACAATGTCACGACAGAATCGATTATCTGGAGTACGGCAGATACAACAAGAGTCCGTATAGGGCGGGATTCTTACCACAAATTAAGAAAGACCCAAATGAAAGCATACTAGATCTGTCGTTTGAAGATTTCGACCAAACGATGCCGGCAGGTGAAGTGGCCGCTGCTGCATCATCATCTGCATCCAAACTCGCTGTCGCTAATAATGGTTCCGCAGCAGGTAACAGAGGGCTGAAGGTGGGAAGTACGCCAGTAAACCTTGTCAAAAGCGAAACATCACTAAAACCATCTGCCATGAGCAAGCAAGATGTGTTATCCAAGTCACGCTCAACAAGTGCGATAGATCAAACTCCGGTTGTCAGTAGACCGATGGTTAAGACCTTGAGAGGCGTTAAAGGAGGAAAGGGTAAAGCAAGCAATGGTAAAGCACATGCGGCATCCAAGGCAGCGACATTAGCATGGAAACCGTCAGTTTCGGCCGCAAATAGCCTGACGAGTATGACCGCTGCTACGACCGGTTTCGAAAAGTTGAGCTTACGTGCCAAGCAAGGTGGATTTACCAAGATGAAAAGCGAATCGACACTTGATCCAAGAAAGCCTGTAACCACGAAAACAATACCAAAGAGGGTTGGCCCTACAACAACGCCTATAAAAACGAAAACTGCCACTCGAGCGTCTAAAGCAGCGGAAGCACAAGGTGTATCACTGATTGACCTCGATGACGTGCCGCCTATGCCATCCAAACCTCCACCACCTTCGCCATCCAAATCCCCTAGTGGCACAAGTCTGACCTATAGATCAACCGTATACATGGCGAACCAGCTCAGAAAAAACAGCAACGCAATGTCAAGCAACAACAGCCTACTGACTGCTACACAGACACCACCACGCCAAGCACCTGTAGCTCCCCCCAAACCAGCTGCTCTGAAAACGCCAACGCCTAGTCCGTCAGGCAGAGTGTCCCCAGCCAAGCCTGTGGCCGTGGCTGTGGCTACTCCACCAGCACAGAAAAAAGCAGTGAAGAAGAAGTCTGTAGAGGAAGACGAAACAACATGGAAGCCAACCGGTGATGCGGAATGGGACGAGAGATGTCAAAATGTACTGGATAACTTGAGAGGCATAGACTCGACTGCAGCATTAAGCATTTTAAATGAAGTCGTCGTGAAAGGAGATGAAGTTCACTGGGATGATATCGCTGGACTGGAAATAGCCAAAGCTTCTTTGAAGGAAGCTGTAGTATACCCTTTTTTACGACCAGACCTTTTCAGCGGTCTGCGAGAGCCAGCTCGTGGTATGTTATTGTTTGGCCCTCCGGGCACGGGTAAGACCATGCTTGCAAGAGCTGTCGCAACCGAATCCAAATCTACCTTCTTTTCGATATCATCCTCCTCTATCATGGCCAAGTATTTTGGCGAGTCAGAGAAGCTAGTCAAAGCATTGTTCTATTTAGCCAAAGCTCTTGCGCCGAGTATAATATTTGTGGACGAAATTGACTCGCTGCTTTCTTCACGGGGTGGGAATGAGCATGAGCTAACTCGGCGGGTAAAGACAGAGTTCTTGGTACAATGGAGCGATCTTCAGCGAGCTGCAGCTGGTAAAGATACCGGAGAAGACCTCCAGCGTGTGTTAGTACTTGCTGCCACCAATCTTCCATGGGCAATTGACGAAGCAGCCCGTCGACGATTTGTAAGACGGCAGTATATCCCATTACCCGAGCGAGATACGAGATATTACCAGATCTATAAGCTCATGAGCCATCAGAAACACGGGTTGGCTGACGATGACATGGTTCTGTTGCTGGAGCTGACTGAAGGCTTTAGTGGCAGCGACATTACTGCACTAGCCAAAGATGCAGCATTGGGTCCGATAAGAGAACTTGGGGACGCGCTTTTGACGACTCCACGTGAAAATGTGCGGCCCATAACGATCGAAGATTTCAAAAAGAGTTTGACATACATTAGACCCAGTGTCTCAAAGGAGGGAATTCAAGAATTCGAGCAATGGGCCGAATTATACGGGTCTTCAGGTGCATGATCCAATAAGCATCCATTTTATTATACTCACTTGCATAATTTTACTCTCATTTATGAATTCTTATTTATATATAACATAATCGAACATTCACAGCAGAGTGGCATCCCAAGCTTCGTGGTCTTCCAACTGTGTCATTTTGACGGGACATTTTGAAAAACAATTAGATTAACGCCAAGCACGACGCATATAACTGTAAACCGTCCCTGGCTGGTAACCCTGGCATGTATGACTAAAGGTTGGGTTGACTTTTCCGTTCGAAGTCGGATCCGAGATGGATCCGGTTCTCCCACTCTTGACTCACAACAGTCTTAAATACCAAATTGGAGATTCTTGTACAGTGCATTCCAGTTCACTGACGCCGAGCCCCGTGAGTTTAGAGGATATTAATTCTATATCAGAGTGGTAGTTCCCTTTCACAAATCCTTGAGCAAGCATGGCTTCATCAATATTAACCGAACTCAAACTGTCGCTACCTGTGTTTCAGGCCCCTATGGCGGGGGTTACCAAGCCGCGTATGGTCATCGCGTCGTGCAAGGCAGGAATTCTGGGATCTTTGGGTGGAGGAATGATGCAGCCAAAAGAATTAAAAGCAGCAATTGATGAGATCAGGTCGCACACATCGCGCCCATTTCAAGTAAACTTGTTCGTTGTCGATAATTTCGCTGCAGGCTACAACTGGCCTGCGGAGCGAACGCAATGGCTAAAGGACTACTACCACTCTTATGATTTGGAAATGCCGTCTCCAAGTACATTTGCACCCAAATTCGAAGACCAGTTGCAAGTTGTGCTTGAAGCCGCACCTGCTGTGGCTAGCTTCACATTTGGACTATTGACAAGGGAACAAGTTCAGCAGTGCCACAATCGGGGGATAAAGGTCATTGGAACTGCGACTAGTACTCCGGAGGCGTTAGAATGGCAAAAACTAGGAGCAGATGCAATTTGTGCTCAAGGTATAGAAGCTGGCGGGCACCGCGGCTCATTCCTTGATCTAGACTTTCCTGGACTGGGTCTGTTTGCATTAATTGGGGAATTGAAACGACATTTGAAAATACCCATCATAGCGGCAGGTGGCATAATGGATGGAAGCGGTATACTGGCTGCGATTAGCTTGGGGGCGTCAGCGGTGCAGATGGGGACGGTCTTCCTTGACTCGAGCGATACCGAATTAGCGGCGGCTTATCAAAATGGAATTAAAGGCAGATTTGGCCACGAAACAGAACTCACAAAAGCATTTAGTGGCCGGTACGCTAGAGGGGCCATTAACAACTTCCTTCGGACCGGTCGTGATAAGCCCACTCTTCCATACCCTGTACAAAATGCATTGACACAGCCGCTGAGAAAGGCAAGCATGCAGAGTGTGAACAGCGATAATCTCAGTTTATGGACTGGACAGGGCATTAACAGCGTGAGAAGTGGAGATAGCATTGCTACAATATGTGCGCAGCTCAGAGAAGAGATACGTGAAGCACAAAGTAAAGTATCTAATATACTATAATCAGTTACAGACGTTATATATATTTGATTCTGTGGAAATACGACAAATATATGAGCTATCACTGTACTCCGTGAGCCCCTGCTTTAGTTCTCACTCGTACAGTACGTGCAGCATGAACGAACCCCACATTAATTATGTGCACCTAATCGGATCGACAAGCAGCTTTTTTACGGACACCCCAGCATTATGTGAGAACTTACATAATGCAGCGAAGACGCATTGGAATTATCCAATCCTGACTCAATCTACTGCAATATATGTAGTAGTGCAGGCCCTCGCTTATTGTTCAGTGTCTGGTATATCCGCTTCACTGTTCTATTGGGCTGCTGCTGGTTCCGGAGCCGCCGCGCGATCCATCTCGTCTCCAAAACATCGCCTATAGTTATGACCTACAATCGCAACCTGGGCGAGTTCCCTGCGGAGCTTCTCGACCGTATAGCGTCTTACTTGCCGGCTTATGAGCTGCTCAAGCTACAGCTGGTCTGTCGAAACTTCAGGGCGGCTTTCATGGCTCGCGCCTGGAGGTGCATCTGGATCTCTACGCAGAGTCCAGTCACCAAATCGAAATGGACAATGTCCAAACTAGATTACACCACATTCGATTTCCGAGGACATACTTATAATGATGATAACTGGCTGAAAATCCGTGCGACAAGATTTTCTGCGCTTGACAGCGACATATTTGGTGGAGTATTGGACGAGGTTTTATCGTGCGTCAGGGTCTTTGTATTTTGGAACCACATGGGCTATTGGAAAGTTGGGGACGTACCGACTTGCAACTCGGACGTCCCATTAACATTCGGATCGCTTCTTATCCACGGACTATGTCCGAGACTCACAAGGCTGCAGCTTCTAGTTCTTCGACCATTAAGTGAGATTGACACGCAAGAACGGCCACAGTTTGACGAGTTCATGCTCCGCCTGCCCTACGAGATGGAGCTATACCTCTTTTTCAGTAACGACGTAACAGTTTGGCCATATCTCGCATATGCTGAAAGGGTCACAGGTCATTGGTGGGAAGTTCCTGGTCCGTACAAAGTCCCGGGACTAGAATGGAATCTGGAGTCACGGCCCTTGAGTCATTTTGAGCTCACTATGGTGGAAACCGTCGACTGCAGGGACTTGAAACGTACATTACCTAATGGTTTACAGAGACTGAATTTGGCCAACGGAGCGACGAACGAGGAGGAGGTATCAAGCTGGCTTCCACAGTCTGTAGAAGAACTGGAAGTCTATGGACGAAGAGGCCAGCTAGGTGTTTTACAGCACCTGAAATATTTGCATTTGGAGTACTGTGAAGTAGACAAGTTCACACTCACGGGCAGCGAGTTTCCTAGTGTCAAAAGGCTCTCGTTGAATGTATGCGATCCAAGCTACCGGGCAAGGTCGTCAACCTTGTTGCCAAGTCTCGAATCGCTAGTCGTTTATAAACTTGTCGGTCTGCCGTTCGAAAAGCGAGAAGGTACTGGATTTCAAGCACGACTCGGACATTACCTGAAAAAGTACTGTGGACTCAGATTTTTCCTGTTGGCGCTCAACACATTCCAGGAATTTTTGCATGAACCTGAATTGGCAGCTGGTCTGCCGTTGGGCATGCTTATGGTATTCAAGGTCATCTTTGAGAATTCGCCTAATGTACAACTCTATGTCAAACTGACGCGCTTCGATGGGGAGACAGTAGATTTCGCGCCTTTTACTAATCCATTGAACTATATGGAGCGAGTGCCTAGTGTACTTCACGATGGACTTAAACGGTTGGACTGTCGCACTGCAGACGATGAGCATGTATACGAGGTCAAGAAGGACTTCTTTTTGAAACAGCTCGAGGAGCTCGATTCGGAAAAATGCCAGGCTTGGCTTGCGAAGCAGCTCGAGCGGAAACCTTGTTTGTTGACGAGCCCCAGTCGAACGTCAATGATCTGGGGATAAACCGCAATTTGCGTACTAGTGGAATCTTTTCAGCATTTATATCTTTATATCTTATCGGTATTTTATTTATTACACAAATATATTTTCATATGATCAATGATTTCTACTCTCTGTGACAAACGATGCGGCTGGTGCGGCCCCGAAATTTGTCTCATACATGTAGCGCGCACGAAAAATGTCAAAGGAATCGTACGATAACCAATCTTGATATTTTAGAACACGCACAAATGTCGAAACGAGCTGTAGAAATCGATTCCGAAAACTCGGCAAAGAAATTCAAAGAAGAGACGGAGTCTCGCTTTGCTGATGGGTTGTTTGAGCAGAGAGACGAGATCAAGAAGCAGATTCTCGAGTCGAGTCCATACAAGCATGGCGTCATTGCAGAGCTGATGAACGATCAATTGCTTCGAGATGTGCGAAACGAGATCATTGAGAACGTTGTTTTCACAAAGAAGGAAACAGATATTTATAAAGTGCACCAGACGGGAGACCTTGCCAATCTCTCTGGTCTGGATTCGGAGGAGCTTTCGAAACTCAAAAACCTCGACAAGCTGCGGAACGCTCTATACTCACAGGAATTCCGCGACTATTTGACATATGTGACTGGATCAGGTCCATTATCAGGTGTGAAAAAGGACTTGTCAATCAATGTCTACCAAAAGGGGTGCCACTTGCTCAATCATGACGATGTAATCGGCTCAAGGAGGATATCGTATATTCTATACATGCCAGATCCCGATGAGCCATGGGATCCAAAATGGGGTGGGGCACTAAGGCTCTATGGTACTGTCAAGCCTAATATCCCAGAGACGGATTGGAGCCTTGCTATCCCTCCAAAATGGAACCAATTGGCGTTTTTCACTGTGCAGCCAGGACACTCCTTCCATGACGTTGAGGAAGTGTATGTCGACAAGCCACGAATGAGCATTTCCGGTTGGTTCCATATTCCTCAAAAGGGTGAAGAGGGGTTTAAGGAAGGGGAGCAGGAAGATGTTGAGGCTCTAAGCTCGCTTAAGCAGCTTGAGTCAAGGGAGCTCCGGGATATGGACTACCCAAAGCGAACATATGAGCCCAAGGCGGCCGAACGTGAGTTTGGGGATGAAGACCGGGAATATTTGAAGACCTTTTTGAATGCTAAGCTACTTGAAGACGATACGATAGCTGACCTGAACGAGATGTTTGGCAATGAGTCGATGCTTGAAGTGCACGAGTTTTTGAACAGCAATTATGCTTCTATTGTTCAAAAAGCCATCGAATCTGATGACTTGGCCACAAATGTACCACAAACATCGAAAGATGTACAGTCTCCTTGGCAGGTTGCTAGACCGCCTCACAAAGCTCGATATCTTTACCTCGACTCTACCTCAGAGAAAGACGTACCATCTACTGGAGATCTTGCTGCACATGTAGAGCTCCAAAAGCTAAGAGACCTTTTTGCACATCCTTCGTTTATTCGATGGCTGGCAAAGGTTGCATCTATGGATCCAACTGGTGCATGGGTGCTCGCTAGGCGATTTAGACCTGGGCTTGACTTTACCCTGGCTACCACGCACGAATCAGAGCACCCGGTGCTAGAGGCTACTCTGGGGCTCACAGATTCAAAAGGATGGGAGACTGGTGAAGTCGGTGGCTATGATCTTTGTATGACCGTGGACGACGACGAGCATGCCGATCCTGCTGAGTACCGTGGCGGGCAGAATCTTACAGAGGAGGATGAGGAAGATAGCCCTGTGCTTCTAAACAACCCAGCATCTTGGAACGTATTCTCCTTGATTCTAAGAGACCAGGGAATTCTGCGATTTGTGAAGTATGTATCTAAAAACGCGTTAGGAAGCAGGTGGGATATTAGCGCTGAGTGGACCGTGAACGAGGAAGAAGACGACGAGGAAGAGGGTGATGAAAATAGCAAAGAATAAAAGAAAAAAGACAGTATAGTAACAAATATATATTCAATTTGGTAAAACAAGCCAGCTGACTAACATTTAAGCGGACTCACGGCTCTCTCGATACTTGGTCTCCTGTTCAGTTTGCAGCTGTTCAATCTCAGGAACAAGCTGAGTCAAAATCTCAGAAGAAGCCTTGTGGAAGGCCAATTGAGCAGTGATCAATTCAAGCAAGTTTCGAAGTGGCTCTGGTGTATCTAGGGCATTCTTCATGACAGAAACAGCCTCTTCAGTGGCTGCGACAAACTCATCCTCAGCACGCTCCACCTCAACCTGAGCAGCCTCTCGCTTTTCTGGCTTAGCAGTCTTGGCAGAAGCCTTAGCAGCATCCAAGGTCAATCGTGCGTTGTGCACATTCTTTCGTGCCTTGTTAGCAAACTGCAATGAAGTGTTAAGGGTGGTGTGGAAGGCAGTGTTGACTCGCTGAGTGATAAGCTTGTCCTGGCTCAACCGTGCCTCTCCAATCTTCTCCTCTGCAACAGCATACTTCTGCAAAGCGCTGGAAAGTCCCTCAGAGCTGCTGCCAAGTCGCTCAGCTCCAGCCAAAGCAGCACGTCCAAGCGCGTGGTTCAAGGTCTTTGGCTCCTTTTTGCTACCTGGGCTAGTGAGAATGTGCTGTGCCTCCTGAGCGCTCTGTGCCTGTGCCAATGTAGTGACCTTCTCAGAAATGGTTCGCGAAAGATCAACCACACTTTCCTTCAAATTTGGTGGATAGTCGTAACCCTCATTCTCATACTGAGAACTAAATGCTGTGTGTTAGTACAATCATGAAGAGTAGAGGGGATAGTCCAACGTACGTGACAGATAGAAGCTTCTGGTGAACCAACTTGATCGCATCAATTCGCTGCTCAAGCTCAAGATATTCTTCCGGAAGCTCGGTCTGTTGAAGATTGATTAGTATTTTTGCCATCTTTCGCCACAAATTTATATATATCACTCATACCTTTTCGTCAACATTGCCAATAGTCTCCTGGATGAGTCGAGTGGTTCGCTTGGCGAATGGGGTGAACGAAGAGCTCAATCCTGAGACAGAGCCCTGGATAGACTGGAATGATTTGTTAAAGTCGAATCCGCTCATTGTATAAACGAGTCAATTGCTATCTATAACCGTAAGAGATGATGCAAAAACAGTGGTGGGTCGGATGAGCGTGATTGCGTAGTGGGAGAGACCTGGCGCGCCGCGAGACCTGTACGCGCGGCTGCCGCTATCGTATGGTGTATTCCTAATTTTGGAGGGCAAACTTACTGCGAAGCACCTAGGCTCCAGGAAATAGACTGCAAAAATTAGAATTCCATCCCTCTAGGAATCAAACTGCAAAATTAGAATTCTTATTCTTATTTATATCTTGAGATTATTACTGAAAATGTATCACATGTTGCAAGTAGCTAGTGCGTAAGGGCTAGGATGGTTACTGTTGGCCTCTCCAAGTTGCATCATTTGACTGCTTGATTTTACGCTTCACTCATCCAAGGCTGGGGTATAACGGTCTTCACTGTTACGCATTCTAACGAAAAGATGAGATTTCTCAAGGAGAGGTGGCATAGAGGCAGGGTTTGTGGCTGTGAATCTGTTTACGTTGGTACAACACAATCGCTCCATTTATGGCATTAGTACATGTTACAATATTCCACCAGAAAGTATTTACATTAGATAGATGGCTCTGTCACTTGCGACTGCTATGACAGGGGCGTTTCCTGCTCGGGAGCTGTCTTCTCTGTGGTTTTATCAGCGCTCAATGCAAGCAGTCGCTTAGACTCCTCAAACGCTTCTTCCCATTTTCCCTCTTTGATAGCTTCATTGATCTGATTTAGGCCCTCCACGAGTTCAGAAAATAATTCGTTATCACACTTGAACGTTTGAGCAAGTTCCGACACCTTCGGAGCAGTGAGTTGAAGATGTCGGGAGAACTGAGGTAGAGGTTCAATGGTAATCAATTGAAGTAGCTCATGAAGGTATGCGATTTCCATTCTTACGAACGCGCACTGCCTTCTCCTTCTTAACATTGGGGTGACGTCCAAGCCCTTGTTTAACTTGTGGATGATTCTCGAGCGAAATCCCTGATGCTTGGCCATTTCGAGAAAGTGCACCCGCTTTTGTACAGGCAGGTAATCGGAACTTATGATCATGGGACTAGGCGGAGGTCGATAAGATTGCATTCGAGCTAGATACTCTCTTGCGTCCTCAATTCCAGGGTATTGAAAGAAAAATCTCATGTCTACATTTTCACTGGCGAGAGTGCGTACTCGCTCAACCATGAGATCTTTGGAAGGCTCAGATCCGTCAGGTGCTGGATCAGTCACTGAAAAGAATATATCTTTACGGTTTGCCGGATCAAATAGCTTGGAGACGTCCTCTCTCTTCACAGAGCCAGCTTGATTCGAATCGTCTGCATTTGTGGTATAACGCCTCCAGCTACGAGTAGCATTCACTTGGCACTGGTATAACTTTGGAACTCGCCTTAGACAGCTACTCCCTGTCCTTAATATCGTGCTCATGACTAGCCGTCACTGTGAAATTTAATTTTCGCTGTCAACCAAATGTCGACGAAATGCGAGATGCGGCGCTTCCCAGGTGCGCGCGACCTTGATTCAAGCGAAAGATCCTTACTAAGTACAAGACTTGATCATAACGACAAACATATTCCCCCATCCACTACATTTATTCGAAGATATGAAGCAGGCCCTTAGACTCTACCGAGACCTTTTGAGGTACTCTTCAAGAATGGCTGCTTACAACTTCAGACAATACGCCATTCGACGCACTAGAGATGCGTTCTTGACCAACCGTGCACTTACAGACCCTGCACAGATCCAGCAGGAGCTTACGAAGGGATATGAATATTTGGATGTTGTAAAGCGACAAAGCGCTATTAGCCAAATGTTCCAGAACGATCGGTTGGTGGTTGAGCGAGATTAGGACGGCCTATCATGTATCGCCACTCGTGGCGTTGAACGATATATATATAAAGACTTGATATGAGCTTCCCTGTGATAAATGTATATAAGAATAAACTTTGCATGATTGATGAAATTTACTCTTTATTCGCACCGCTCTATTGGATATTACACATTGGCATTTAAACTGGAGATGGGCCAACTTAAATGCATTTAAATAACTGAATTCGGAAGTTTGGTTTTCTCGTAGGCGATATATCCCGGTATTTAAATACCCAATATTCAGCATTAACTACTCAATATTCCAGCATTAAATACTCAATTCCGGCTTTAAATATTTAAGCATTCAGACTGGACGCTAGAATAACACAGCAGCCCTGAAACAACAAATTATTATAACTTCTTGATTTTCAATGCATTCAATACTAGTATCGATTAATTTCAAATATACACATAAATTTACAGTTGAGTTCGTGAGAACAAAAATTATAGAGACTAGAAATTGTAATATGCCTTTGTGACGTCGACAATTCGCTTACCTCTGCTTGCGGCGATCTCATCCAAACTCGACTGCTTGGTGGATAGAGCCTCAATCGTGGCCTTTGCAACGTTCATTGGATTTCTCGAACGACCGACGTTGCCAACCAAGTCCTTGATGCCTGCACATTTGCAAATCTCGTAAATGATATGGTTCACTCGCAACCCGGATCCTGGAGGAGCGGCACGAAGCTCCAACAGCACTGCATGGTATTTGTGATTGATCTTACCGTATATCGTTCGATTCTCGAACCGGGGAATATATACAAGGTTCTTAATGGCGTTCCAGTAAGCTTGTTCCATAGCCTTTGCTGGCTGTTGTGCATTCTTGCCCTCGCCGATACCCACATGTCCATTCTGGTCACCCACAATAACCAGCGAGTACGTGCTAGGTTGCTTGCCCTTTCGCGTCATGTTGACAACTCTCTTTCTTGTAATTTGTCGCATCGTGAGCGATTTGATGTAGCTGGCCGAAAGACCAGTGAGCTGCTCGAGCTTCGAGATATTGATACCATTACCCCTTGAGCCGGAATATTCATCTGGCTTTAGCGATACTCCTGGAGGAATTTGCTGGGGGATTGGCTGCCAAGGTTTTGTTTTGTCAACCCATTCATGTTGTGGAAAATCGTACAGTGGATCGTACTTGGCGTAGTCATCTGCATAGAATGGACCGAATTCGCCAATATTCTGCTTTTTATTCTGCCACATTTCTGGAGTGACCATACTCTCGGTGGCAATGATGGATTTGACTAATGATGGTGGGTAGTACTTCTCCAACTGCTTGATGTGCTGTTCACGCTGCTTCTTGAGTTCGGGATCCGTCTCCGTTGAATATGCTCGAATGCATTGTCGTGGGAGACACACAGCTGGCGCTGCTATTGACCTGATCGAAGACCCGAGTGGTGTCGCTCGTACCAGCCTCAGCATGTATATATATTTGTCGATTGTGTGTTGAGTGGTTAGATGCTTCTTGGACCAAGTGAGTTCGGTGGTGGAAAATTTTGATGTTCGCATTTCATTCAGTGCAGGCACGCGCGGCTAATCACCGTGTGGACAACTCCAGTGTATAGAACGGTGCACTTGGTGAAACTCATACTACCAGATTCAGTAAATCACTCTTGGATCTAATATCTTTTTCTATGAATTCGATGGTGGTGTATGATATACGTATCGGGCCACAATGCGACGGCCGCATCTAACGCGGCTGATCGCCAAGTTCTGGAAGACTCAATCACCGGAAGAGATGCAAACTTACGGAAGTTTTTTTTATAATTATATTATATAACTGATAAATATGGTGTTTCAATTGCGTGAGTAACAGTCATTGTTTGTGGATCGTAATCCTGATCTAACTGTGCTCCTTAGGCTTGGAGAGGTGGAAAAAAATATTTTGAAATAAATTTCTACACTTCTATCTCACATCAATCACAAGTCAACATGGAGAGTTTTAAGACGCCCAAAGGCTATACAATCAAGGCACAGACAGCATCTGCTCCTAAGAAGAAGGAACTTTGGCTTGTACAACTGCCCAAAAATTTCGATATCAAGAAGTTGGAGAACTTGCCAGTAAACGGTACCTTCACGCAGGGCAAGAAGAAGAGAACATACGAAGTTTCAGAGAGCGACATGGATACAGAGCAGGGGCGAACAATATACCTTACCAAGCCAATAAAAGAGACCAAGGGCCAGCAAATCAAGGTCTCAACAAAGCATAAGATCAGCAAGCTGTTGACCATTAGCAGGGTAGCAACGATTCCGGAGATTGATTATGGTCAGGCAGTTCAACCAAAACCTCTAGTAGAGCAGAAGCAAGGCCTCGAACTCAAGCATTGGGCCACTGGGTATGGTCCTGAAGCTACTGGAACATCAGCAGTGCCACAATCGACGCCGGAAAAGGCAAAGAAGAGGCATCACGACGATGAGCCAAAGTCTGACAAGAAGAGCAAAAAGCAAAAGAAGGAAAAGAAAGATAAGAAGGAGAAGAAGTGATTACTACAGAATCTTGATTTATTTAATCCTGTACCTAGCTGATCCCATTATTTATCGTATCCTGAACGTATACTCTTGCATGCTTGAATCACTATGCGTATACTCCACGTAACGAACCCGTTGAGAGCGATCAACTAGAATTATGGTCGAAGTTCTCGTACCATAAAGTTTACCACCGGATGCAGGGATGCTTGGGATGTATATACTCTGCCTGAAATCCTGTGAGTCGTATGTTGAATCCTTAGTTGGCATTGTGTCAGTCAACAGCAGTTGTCTCAGCTTCTCTAAAAGACTATCCTCGTCCAAGTCCTTTGCTTCTTCTATCAATTCACTCAGTAATTCAACAGCCATTTTTGCCTTGGGCCATGGATCAGTCAAAAATGAGTTGGATAATGATACTGTATTCCCAGCGCTGAAAAGTCTTCCTTGATCCCCACGATTGGAAAAGAGCTCGAGCGACGACGCATCCATCATTGATCCACAAACCATCGTGAAGCCTCCTGCACTTTTTAATGCATTGCTATATTTACTGCGTTCTTTCTCAATCCATTCTTTAGGTTTCTCATTCGATGTCAGAAACTTATTTGTGAATAATCCCCGCGATACCTCAGCGACGTGATTCATATCTCCAGGCTCGTGAAAGTTGAGTAAGACAGCGATCCGGCCAGTTTTGGTGATTCCGAGCCAAGTACCATGCTCTGACCTCGCTAGATCGTACGGCCCAAGGACTTCTGGATGCGGTTCTGGCCAAAATTCGGCCTTCTTTGTGGGCCGGTCGAGATACTCATCGCGGTTAGAGAGAACGATGAGCGAACTGCAAGCGCTGTTAGGACAAACAAGACTGACATGCACATACTAGCTTGGATGCGCTGATGTTGCTATCAGAATGCACATTTCTTAGAAGAGTTTTGTGGTGTGATCGAGCAGTTTGAATGTCGCGATATCTTGTGATGCAGTTATACGGGCTTATTGTGTTCCCCGCAATGAGCTGCCCCAATGGAGACTCATGATCCACATGTCACCCGATGAGCTACTCATGCGGCTTGCTCATCGCTTCGAATACCTCTAGATATACTGTATCCGGATAAATAAATGTACTTGAAATGCCTACAGAGTATTATATGAGATATAATAGATGCATTGTTGAAAAAGGGTACTTTTACACACCATAGTCCTTAAGAACACCTCGCATATGAGTATTTGTGATCTTACCACGTCGGGGTTTCTTCTGCTTTCTCTGCTCCGCTGGTCTGGCAGCTTTCTTGACAGTCGCAGGGTCAATACTTGTGGGCTTGAGCCCTAGTTTCTCAAGTTCCCCGGGTAGCTCACTAGATGGTGGCACTTTGGCTTTGGTCCAGAGTGTCGTGAACGCCTCATCTATACCGCCTATAGCCCCACCAGTATTTGCCCAGACGTACCTAGGAGCATTCTCCTTCTTGGTTCTCCAGACAACTATTTTCTGGTCCTTTTCGAGCTTCTCGATGGCGGCAATGCACCCATTCCAACCATCTTTCAGCTTGTTCACAGGCAAACCTTGAAAAGTAGTTTGCGACTGGAGATAAGAAAGCAAATCTTCTCCACTATAAATATTATAAATAGACACGTATTCCACTGTTTCATCGTGATCATTGACTCTAATTCGGTCGATATTACGCAGCAGTGGTACCAGTCCGCTGATAGCCACAGAGAGGTAATCGCCGACAGCCTGCAGCTTCACTGGGTGGTCGTATTTTTTGATATATTCCACAGCATGCACCAGCTGGGTTGAGTGATGTACACCAACACCGGTATTCCTGGGCTGCGAGTATACGATATTCGACTTTTTCTTCTTCAAAGTGGATTGTTCATCGTTATCGTTTGTGGATTTGCGCTTCGATGCCAACGTCGCCGAAGTAGATTCAGTCGAAGCTGGTGCTACTACACGACGCTGAATCGTCGGAGCATGTCGAACTTTGCTTTTGAACGAGTTGAGCTGGTCGTTGAGCGACGACATTCGGATATATGGCGTAGCTCTCGACTGTCAATGACGCTGAAGATCATGACTGTGGTTTGCCGCAGCCACTTTTAACAGCGCGCCCGCCCGCCTGCTGCTTGATTTTGAGCGGCAACCGGTGGACAATAATCGACGAGCAAACGTTCTGCGGAACTTTTAAGCCATGATAACTGTTTGATGATCAATATAGTTCAATTTCAGTAAGCAATGCCATTTTCTAACGGCATTCGAACGGATTCTCGTATGAGAAAGGCGACCCGAAGTGATTTGTCTGACGGTTACGTAAGCCTCAAAAAGTAGCTGTAGTGCCCCTCACTATAAATGTCGCGGCGGGCGCTGAAAATTTCATCTCTTCAACCTAACAGCATGCTCAGTTCGCTGGTTCGTCCGTTCATTTACAATGCAGAGACCAGTTGTAACTGAGATTTGTTGAAGAGTAAACATCTGTCAGTCTTAAAACCATCGCCGCTGGAGGCCGCCGCCAAATTTGGCTGAGCAGACCCATGAAACGGTGATGACCTAGGTTATGACACATTCAAGAATCCAAGCATGCGGATGATTCACGTTGCAAGTAACTAGTACGATTAAGAAGATTGTGTACGATTAAGAGAATTGTGTTCTATTAGGATAAAAAAATTTCTATACAGCAGCGGCAGGAGTTTTTTCACTGGAAGTTGGCTGTTCCGTTGGAATGGCAGTAGACGACTGTTGTTTAGCCTTGGACTTTCGCTTGTTTCGTTTATTCGCGGCAGCTTCGGCCACCAATTCTTCGAAAACTTGAGCTTCGGCAGCTTCCTCAGCGGTTCGATTCGCGGACTTGAATACTCGGCCCATAATCACGAGGGCTTCGGCTCGATGCATTCGCTTTCTAGCGTCGACAGACTTGTCGTGAAGAACCTTGTCACACACTTCTCGTAGAACACTTTGAACTTCAAACTTGGAACCATTCCAAGCGGCAGTCAAAACCTTACCAAGTAATGTACGTTCCAATTCTGCACGTCTTTCATCAGTCCAGTCGTCTCCACCCTTCTCCTCTGCACGGGCCATTTCCTCCATGGAGCTTTGAGCATCGAGAGCACTCGAGATTGTATTCCAGGTGTCCTTGGCCATGGTGCCCTTTTCCTTAATTTTACTGAAAAATCCATGAACACCGAGGAATTTGTTGCTGTTCATATAAGTACGGCCCTTGGTATAGTATGTATGTCCAATGGCATGGAGAAGCTCAATACCAAAAGATTCCATCTTGAGATTCTCTGCTTCGATTCGAGTCTTTTCAGCAAACGCAAGAGTGACCGCCTCATCTCTGTCTGTTTCAGTCCAGACGCTCACCCGGTCGACAAGCTTTTTAACGAGTGTATCCACTCGCTCTTGTCGGGCCTTCCTTCGCTCTTCTTCGTACTTGTCCAATTCTTCTCGTTGCTCTTTTGTGAGTCCACTCTTGGACTTCTTTTTCTTCTCTGCATCAGCCACTTCATTAGCAGCGCCCTCTATCGTAGTGGAAGTGTCATTAGCACGGCCATCAGTAATTGTTGGTGTTCCGGGAGCTGCGGGCGTGCCTTGATAGCTAGGTTGTCCACTGCCATCCCCCTTGGACTCTAAATTAGCACCTTCACCCTCTTCTTGAACTATTTCCATTGTCTTTGTCAAATCCTTAATGAGGGATATTTCGCCGATTCTGCAACAAATTAATTAGCACCTCATTGTGATATTCACTGGGCCCAACTTACAGATCAGCAAACGCCTCACCTCCAAAAATGCTCGTGAAAAACTCAGATGGATCTTCAAAGCCAGCATCTGGAATAGCCTGGGCTTTACCAAACTGGTCGTATCGTTTCCGAAGCTCCTTGTCACTCAAAACTACAGGAAGTCAGCCATCAGACCTTTGATTTCAAGAATCCCTACCTTGGTATGCCTCACCAATCTGTTCAAGTTAGTTAACACCTGGAACATTCGGAAACACACGTACATTTTGGAATCGCTCATGAGCTTTTTCGTCATCTGGATTCTTATCGGGGTGGTGAATAATAGCCATCTTACGATAAGCCTTCTTGATTTCAAGCTCAGAGGCATCGTACTTGACACCTAAAACGTCGTAGTATTCCGTCTCGACAACCATTTCTAAACAATTTGGACTTTGTAAATTTTGACCCTCCTATTATTCTGCTTGAAATGTGCACTGTCGAGAGATATGATAGCTAGGTTCTTGTGTGCCAAAAAAAAATTTGAGAATGCGCCACTGGTTCTGTTGCCCACTACTAGTCCAGCGACAAAACCGAACGTGAAGATACGCGCGTCAAAATAAAAAGGGTTGTGCTCAGCCGCGTACCTCCATGCGCAGCAGGGTAACGCAGAAGAGATGTTCTTTGACCAACACAAACTATACACATAAACAGTACACAACTTCGAGTTTGCAGAAAGAGGTAGTCAACACCAAAATAACATGGCCGACGGAGAATTTGATATTGCACACTTTGTGCTGGAGAAGATACAATGGGCAGTAAGGAGTGCTGTGCTCTTTATTGGACCTAGGGTCCAAATGGCACTAGCTTCAAATCCGGATTTGGCATCAGTACTGCTTTTGCTAGTCATACTCTACATTTCGCTGAAGATTCTATCTTATACGACAAGAATGATGTACTCCTTTGTCATGGGGGTTGTGAAATTGGTGCTTGTGGTGATCATCTTGCTTGGCGTATTCTGGGTAGCCATGCGAGGAGTGGACGGTCTATACGATGATGTGCTACTACAATTTCAAGACTTTGATACAACATCAATAACTTCATCTATAAAAGGACTGGCATACAAAGGATTGTATAGTACATTTAATTACTTTTGAGGCTGGGATTTAGACGAATCGTGCTTGTTGCTACCAGTCTTTTTCTGGCCACGATGGTGATGATGGTGGTTGTGCTGCTGCTCGTCTTGCTTTTCAGGGTTGGCAATGTAATCCTGCACTGAGAAGTTCTTTGCTGTGTTTCGAATGAACCAATCGGCAAACTTTCGGCCGCCCTTAGTCTCGGCAATGTAAATAAGGTTGTTCTCCAATGCAATATCGATATCAGAGGTGTTTGTGCTCTGTCCTTCCAGCAGCTCGCCTTCGGTCCACTTAATTTGTCGATTCTTAAGCTTGAAGGAGACTAGGGCACTTCGAAGCTTTTCAACATCGGTATCCAAGAAGCCAGCAAGTTTCTCGATGTCCATTGCTGCATAGAGGTTAAGGTAACTCTTTAGCGTAGTGCCAAGCGTCGAGTTCTTGACACCCGCCATAAAGATTTGAAGGTGATGCTGAATAGGATCAACATTGAGCTGTGGCTGCTCGAAATCTGGGGTGGATGGAGAAATAAACTTTGGAGCCGCAAAGAGGAAAAGCTCTTGGAAAGTCTTGAAGGCTTCATCACCACCTCTAGACATCTTGACAAGCTGCTCGCCGTACTTCTCTCGAAGACCTTGGTGAATAACATCATCCACACGGGTTGGGCAGAGGGTAACACAAATTGCAAGAAGTGCGTACATTTGCTCAGATTTCTTGGTCACAGTATCAAACTGTGCAGATCGGTTGATGTTCTTGGTTCTTGAAATGAACAAAAGAATGTGAGCAAACGCCTTAATAGCGTCGGCATGTCTTCCAAGCATAAGGTAGCTGAATCCAACATAGTAGTAGGTAGTGAAATGAGCGGCCGCGACTCGTGCAAGTAGCGCCTTCTTGTTCAACTGAATATCCTCCATGGTCTTGAGCGCGAGACTGAAGTCACCAAGCAACGTGTGTACTCGCAAGAGTCCAATTATGCTGAAGTAACCAAGCATCTTATACAATGGCCTTGAACCGTAGGCACCTGCGACCTGTAATACATCAGAGCCCTTCTTCATGGCCTTCAATTGTTCTGTCATGTTGGCCTTGCCAGCCAACGAGTACAAAACATTCAGTACGCTGTAAGCACCCCAGATTTCTGGGTTTTCTTTAAGCTCGGCAATCTCCTCAGCATTCTGGTTCTTCTTGATAACTCGGTTTCGGTAGATGGAGAAACTGTTAAACTGGTAAATGAACTCATCAATGATGTCCCAGGCCCAGTAAGTGGGTAGCTCGATTTCGACTGGACCGTCCTTTTTATTTAAAATGTAGTTGAAGAGGTTGCAGTAGTTGTGATAACTGTCGAATCGGTGCTTCAAGGTAGGCTGTAGTCGAGCGTACAAATGACGGTAGTAAACTTCGGTGTAGAAGACCAAGAACGTCTCGTCGTTTCCTACAAGAGTAGAGACAACATCTGGAGCTGGCCAAGGTGTGTTTTTGTAGAATCGCTCAGTAAGCTTGTTGAAAGAAGTTTCGTAACAGGAGAGCAGTTCGTACACGTTGCTGTCGTGCAAGCATCGTTGAAAGTAGAGGATAAAGTCCCTCACAGCATCCGGAATATGAGAAGCCTAAAATTTGTTAGATAAATTATTCGACGGTGATTCAAGTCGTACGTTTCGTGATGAATCGAATAGAGCCTCCTGCTGTCGTGCGAGTTGAGCCTCGTCGTAACTGCCAAATCATGTTAGTCACCATCGATCCTCTTCAATTCCTGCAACATACACGTTGTCGCCAACGGCAATGGTATCGCCCTCGTAGTTAGCACCGTCGTCGTATTCGTAATTGTCCTCCATCGTATGCCGTGCGATGAAATCGACCACCTAATTGCCTTTTCAGAGGGGAATTAGCTCTGAAATTTTTGTGTGGGTGAAAAGTGCGCAACCCCGTGCTGACATGTACCACTTGCCGCGCGTACATGTGAGACCTCGTGGTGGAGTCTGGCAGCACCAGACCTTCAATTACAGGAAAGATACAGAAACTGGTGGCAATTGGGTTCTCGACGGGCTGATATAGGAGAGCAGACATTCTTAATAAGGTAGACATGTATCATCTTGTCAAAGGAATTTACTCTGGCCTCACTCGCCAGGAAGGTACGAACTGATTGATCAGCTTATCAGCTAACAGTCCCCTAGAGTACTCTGTTCTAATACTCGGTCTCGATAATGCCGGTAAAACTACTCTTCTAGAAAATCTCAAATCACAGTACGGCAACAAGAGCTTACCTCCTGAGAAAATTGCTCCGACAGTTGGACAAAACGTTGGACACATCAAGATCGACAAGGTGCTTCTCAAAATCTGGGATGTTGGCGGACAAGAGAATCTAAGAACTTTATGGGATGCATACTACGACCAGGCACATGCTGTTGTCTTTGTGGTCGACTCAACCGACCGTGCAAGAATTGAAGAATGTCGAGATTCTCTAGATAAGGTGGTGAGCCACGAGAGTATAGAAGGAACACCAATTCTCATGCTTGCAAACAAGCAGGACTGTGAAGATAGATTGGAAGTCGAGGACATCAAGGAGATATTTAACAAAATCGCAGAAAAGATGGAAGCACGAGATAGTAGGGTGCTTCCAATCAGCGCATTAGAGGGTACTGGCGTAAAAGAAGCAGCAGACTGGCTAGTCACGCGGTTGGTGAGAAATAAAGAGCATCGACCGCCTAATCTCAGATGATTTCTAATATATATTTTTTTGCATTTACTGAATACTGTAAATCTATGCGGCTTTTTCCACGGCTCCGGTGATCTTCCATAATGTACAGGATGCTTATAGACTCAATAGATATCTTTGCAGGCTCAAAATTGGACCTATACAAGTATATTTATCCTTAAAGATGGTCCAGAACACGGAATGAGTTCATTAGAGCCGTCGAAATTGGGGATCGTTGGGCGAGAGCAGACTTCCTGTTACACGGAAGTGAAAGCGCGAGGAACTAGAACATGCTAAAGTATAGCAGATATTTCGCTTCACTCTAACTGATTGTCTCATTAAATTGTTGCTACTTGTACTACTACGTAGTTCATTGCGCTACATGTCCCCTTGCCGCAGCGTGTGCGGCCAACTTTAATTAATGCTGCTCGCCGATTGCTCGCACTCGAGAATGCCACGTAAATAAATTTACGATTAGAATTGAGTCTCAATCAAGAGTTCTAGGAACGTAGTCACTCAAATGGTTGAACCCTTTGCCGAGACAACATTTATATACAACGCAACCGACGACACGTCAGCCAATGCAGCAGCCAAGCTTGAACCAGTACTCATCGCCAAATTCACCGGCCCCTCGGCGTGCTACTACCTGAAACTTTCTACAAAGAGATGTGATTTCAGTGCTGGTGACGTATGGAGCTCGGTCAAGCCTCTCATCGAGCAGAATGAGGCCAAATTCGGCCGTCCCGTAGTAAAGTACCAGTCGCTCAAAGAACTCATCATTCGGTTCGGCGAGTGCCGCCCACATATTGATCTCCAATCAGTCATCTCAATGGGCCTACAGGAATGCACACGTGCGTTGGTTGATACGGCGTTCTTGGTATCTACAGAGGTTCCCACCAACATTGAAAACAACGAGCAGCAGCAAATCGCCGATAGTTCTGTTTACGACTCTCGGTCCGGTTCACGACGAATTGTTGGAGAGGTGATGCTCAGCGAAGACGTCGCACATGCCATGGCAAGAATGATGTCGCAGCGATTCATCAACCGTGACATAAAGCTCTTCTTTCTCGTATTTGTTATTAAGCGCAAGGAAGCTGGCCGAGTCGTTTCATTTAAGCTGGTGCTGCAATTCTACAAGCCTATACTCACTGAAGAAGAGGCTGCAGGAAGATTCACCACGCAGAATATGGGAGCCGATTTGATCGATGAGGCGTTCTACCCCAACGGAAGAGAGCTGTCGGTAAAGTTCCCTGGTATGAACCGAGGATTAGAGGCTGGCTGGGATCTCTGCTTGGTTAATCAGTTTGTGGGAGATTATGACCTCGAAAGGGGTATTCCTGTTCAGATGCAAGTCATTGGTCCGATGACCAATGCTGCACTGGAGAATCATTTGGATTTGAGTGAGGGCTCTGAAGATTCTCAAAGACTTTTCAACGTCAACATTGCTCCATACCTAGGTGAGGAATGGCAGAACAGTGCATGTAACTGGGATCTTCGCGGTATATTTGCTTTCGCCAACGCGCACAAGTTTAGGTGGTTCGCAAGGGTGCCATTACAAGAATCCACGGAGATTTTTGATGCGCGGGATATCGAACAAGTCGACCTTGTACTTGATGCTTATGAGGAAATTGTCAAAAAGGACGGGGCCACGTATGAATGAGCTCTAACAATTTGGACCTTTGCATGCGCCAACGGATATTCCATAATGACAGCGAGTCAGAACTATTTATTATATTGCTGAATTTTCTGAATATCGGCCAACTTCTTCTCTTGTAGCATCTCACCACCGTATATCGTGCTGTGTGTGCTCCGTAGCTTCAAAATTGCAACGCAATATCGTCTTAGCGCAGCAATTACTTATATCCAAGTAGCAGCAACTAGTACGCTCTACTATGCATATAACTACATTAAAATATCCCTTGATTAGAACTCATGAGGTGCTTGCGAACGAAGCGGCAGTTTTGCTCTGAAATGCTTCCCCGGGCCGGTGCGGACCAGCCGTGCCATCGGTCGCTTAATCTTAAAGACTTGCGTATAATTCGGAAAAATTCACATAAAATATGAATTTGCTTATCGGTCCATAGCAAAGGATATCGAAAAATAAACATTCATATATAAAATTTCATTAGCATGCAGCCTAGTTATAAATAAATTCTCCTGTTGAGAGAGGGTACGTAAGCGTTGACGGATATCCCAGCCACTCATTGTCCCCACAATGCGTGTATCAGGGTGAATCACTCGCGATCGCTTATTTCCATTCTCTCACTCCTCACAACAAGCCATCATGGAGACTGATCGTCTACTAGATGGTTCCCCATCCGAACAAACGCATGTGCGAAAGAGAAAGTCCTGTAACAGAACGCTGGTCTGGCTGCTAGGGGGCTGGGCGGTCATTGCAACCTTGGCGGCGGTGTTTGTCGCGGTCCATCCTCACGAGCCCCTGGGACGACAACATCGACGACAACCGCCTCCAGCTGACCGAAAGAGAAATGTCATCTTCATGGTCTCTGATGGCATGGGTCCTGCATCTTTGTCGTTGACTAGATCATACAGGCAGTACGTGGAGGACCTACCAATCGACGATATTTTGAACCTCGACCAGCACTTTATTGGCCATTCTCGAACTCGATCGAGCGATTCGCTCGTGACAGATAGTGCCGCTGGTGCAACTGCGTTCTCGTGTGGCCAAAAGTCTTATAATGGTGCCATCTCGGTTCTTCCAAACAAGCAGCCATGTGGTTCCGTCTTGGAGGCTGCAAAGCTACAGGGTTACCATACTGGTCTTGTGGTCACTACTCGAATCACTGACGCCACTCCCGCCTGCTTCTCAGCTCATGCCGATTTCAGAAGTGAAGAAGACTTAATTGCCCAGCATCAGCTCGGCTATTATCCACTAGGTCGAGTTGTGGACCTCATTATCGGTGGCGGCCGCTGCCACTACCTTCCTCGAAGTATTACCGGAGGCTGTCGAGCTGATGACCGAAATCTGGTCGAGGAGGCCGTTAAAGATGGCTGGAGCTATGTTGATAACCTCGACGGTTTCAACAGATTACAGCTTGGTGAAAATGTCACTCTTCCATTGCTGGGTTTACTGGCTCCTACAGATATACCATATGATATTGATCGAAACCGAAACGAGCACCCGTCATTAGAGCAGAGTGCTAAAACTGCAATCAGGGCTCTAGAGAAGGCGACTGAAGATTCGGACAAGGGGTTTTTCCTTTTGATCGAAGGTAGCCGAATTGACCACGCTGGTCATAGCAACGACCCAGCGGCTCAAGTACGAGAAGTCTTGGCATATGATGCGGCATTCAAGGCAGCGATCGACTTTGCAAAGAACTCCAAGGTTGAAACCATTGTTATTTCAACATCAGATCATGAAACCGGAGGCTTGGCCACTGCAAGACAGTTGTCTGCAGACTATCCGGAGTATTTGTGGAAGCCACAAGCACTGCACAATGCATCTCACTCTGGTGAATACCTTGCAAGACAGCTACGACACTACAAGGGGGACGACCTCGAGCAGTTCATTGTTAATGACATATTCCGCCATGGCCTTGGCATCGTCGACCACACTGACGATGAGCTTCAAGCTGTTCTCAAGAGCAAGTCGCAGGCCGGAGATGTTCTTGTGAATATGGTGTCTGTCCGGTCTCAAACCGGATGGAGCACCCATGGCCACTCTGCAGTTGATGTCAATGTATATGCATATGGTGGAACCAAGTTTGCCAACCGACTGCTGGTTGAACAGCTCGGTGGCTCGAATGAGAACACCGACATTGGTGCATTCATGGCTAAGTACTTGGACGTTTCGCTTGAGACAGTTTCACAGAAGCTGCATGGCATCCAGACGTTTACTGGAGTGTCTGCGGCGGACCATTCCGATTTTTCCCACAAGCTTGCGGACCAGCATGTGCCACACCACTCTCCTCACCGAAAGCATCACAAGTAAAACTGATCGCGTGAGAAATATTGCATGCCGCTTTTCGAACTAATCCCTTTTATTATATAGATAACCAATGTCATAAACTTCATTCAGATAAATCCATTTTTTTAATCTTTAAACCAAACCAAGTCTCATTCTTGTTCCAAATCTCGGCTAGCGTGAATAGATCTCATATTCCACTTTCAAAACCCGGGTATGCGGTGCGGCTCCGACCCCGGGTGATGCAGGGTCGACCTTCCGTATTCGGCCACCAAGAGAAAAAAAATTAGCGTACGGCAGGAGAAACACAAATATGAATCATTCTTAATCCGCTTCCAGGCAGAAAATATTTCTGGTGCGGGCGCTTGGGCCCAGCTACTTGACGTGCGATAATCGCTGCGCTGATATATAAAAATGTCTCTGAGGTCGCTCTCACAGATTTTTCTCTTTTTTTTCAGTCACGCTACAACTCTATCTGTATGATTGATTAATAGTTGAGCTACTAGTGCTAGGATTTTCATGGCAGAAGATAACGCGACTCCAGCTGCAAATGTATTGGGCACCATCGGCACCGTGCTGTGGTGTATCCAGCTAGTGCCCCAGATTATCTACAACTACCGCAAGAAGGAATGCACAGGCCTGCCGCCATTGATGATGTTTCTGTGGAGCGTGAGTGGAGTACCGTTTGCGATCTACTTCATTGTTCAACGGTCGAACATCCCTGTTCAGGTCCAACCTCACGTGTTTATGAGTTTATCGTTGATTTGCTTTGGTCAGAGTCTCTTTTATCCGCCGATAAGCATGCGACTATGGAAGGTTTGCGTAATCATAACAGCGTGCGTGTTGATATTTGCAGGCGTAGAGGCAGGTTGCATTTTCCCTTTCAAGACGTTATACGATGAGGGGACTACATGGCCCGTCACTCTGGTTGGTGTGATCGCCGCCGTTTTGCTCGGAGCCGGTCTGCTACCGCCATATTTCGAGCTATGGAAACGGGGAGGCCAAGTTGTTGGCATCAACTTCATTTTCTTGACCATTGATACAGGAGGAGCAGTCTTCAGTATTCTCAGTCTTATTTTCCAGCGTGGCCATCTGGATATTCTCGGATGTGTTTTATATGTGGTCATTGTGGTGCTGGAAGGAGGCATATTCATTTCGCATATTACTTGGATGGTCAGAACGCGAAAGCAGCGCCGAATGGATCTTGCTAATGCTCAAACCGATGCTGAGAATGCAATTGAGAATGATGGCGTGAAGGAAGACGAGGAGCTTGAGGTGAACGAGTTGGATCCAGAACTTGCTGACGGAGATGACGAACAAGTGGCGGCGGTCGCCGAAGGACACCACGAAGATTCATCTGTAGATGTGCGATGAAAAACTCTACATGGACACCTCTCCATGCCGTATCGTGCTTTATCCGATACGCCCGCTTTGCATGGGCAAAAAGGGGCCGTGGAACGCCCATGGCATGGATGCCGTTGGTATAGAGCAACGACTTTAGAGTCAGTTGCTCTTATCAATAGTCATCTCTATAAATGGCATTGAATATCTGCCATTTTGTGCATATGATGAAGTAGATTTCTTTTGGAATACGACTCCGTTGATAGAACTTTGACTCCTTACTACGCACCAAAACACCAAATTCACATTGTTAACCGCTCATACTAATCAGTCGCACGTAGAATATCCCCAACTGCTCGAAATAAGAGAACCGGCTGGTGTGGGTTTTGCGATGCTCTAGGATATCAGTTGAAAAATTGACCAGATTGCCGAGCAAAACTAAAGTCAAAAAACTGGTAGTTACGTAGGAATAGTGTTCCTTCGGCGCAGGAGACATGTATGCATATTATTGTCCTACTGACCAGACTACAATCTGTAGATAAGCCCTGTAGTTCACTAGCTTTAGCGGCGCCACAAATGGGCGAAAGAGACTATACAGGAAAATGAGGAGACAGTCGTGGGTCTCTCACAATTAAAATATGTAATTCTCGAACCAAGCCAACAATTGACACTGCTGACACCTCATAAAGTCGCAGAAATGACTGGTATCTTCAGATGACATGTTCACTTTCACTGAACCTTCTTCAAACCCCGTCGTTGGCGATCCACAGCGGATATTATGCTGCTCAGGACGGCATGTTCTAATACCAGAGCATAGGCTAAATCACCTTGGCAAATGAATCAACTGCGGGCTCTATACCACCGTGATATGTTCATGGCCGTCGAGAATCAAGGTGTGCTTGCTCCATCTCTTCCCTAACCCAGTCATCCAGCCGGCGCCTAATTGCTTGTTAGATTGTACCCATAGCATTTGATAATCCATACTTTTTAAATTCTTCAAAGCTCCAATTGTGTTGATGTAGTTTGTCCTCGCCTGCTGACCACAAATACGTATAGGCACGTACATGTTTCTGGGAATACACATCTAGAACAGTGACTTCAACTCTCTCATATTCATCACCTTCAAACATGTCGAGCCTATCGAAATGCTCCTTTTCCAATCCCATTACGACCATTCCTAGAACTGTATGGCCCAGCCTTGGTCGAATACCAGGGTACTCTCTATCACGTACTGCGTGACGCTGGTGATCCTCCAGTACTGCATTGTGTATTACCAATCCGGGCAGGTTTTCAGTAGCAACACTATCTGCGATGACCCTTGAGAGCACCTCTGGTGCCATTAGTGTACCATATCTGATTTGTGTTAGAGATAAAGGAAGGCTCTGATGGTAGCACTTACATGAATACACTAGTTGTTTCTTCATCCCTTCCACGTGTACCCGTCATTTCCGATTCCACGACCGCAGCCCGCTATGTAGATCCCGGATTCTCGAAAGCAATTTAACGGCTCAAGCGAAATGGCATGATCTATCTTGGAAACGAGTGTTTCCTCCGACTCAGTCACCGCTCCCGTTGTGTGCACGTGACTTGTTGTTTAATCTTTAGCGTGCGCCGCTCAACTTTTCTTTCACTCTTTAGATTGAACTATCACAGCTTTTATTCACATTTTTGGCGTTTGAGATCACTTACAAACGAAGTGGATAAAGCTTGGAATATACTGCTGTGCTAAAAGTAGCTTGAGCTTATATCATGGGGTATGTCATGTTCGGTATACGTAATGGAGGTTGCTAACTAGATGTCCAGTGTTCCCGCATTCTTTCGATGGCTATCGCGAAAATACCCGAAAATCATATCGCAGGTAGTTGAAGATGATCCAATTGAAGTAGATGGCGTGACGTTTCCGTGTGACTATGCGTCTCCAAATCCAAATGGCGAGCTGGATAATCTGTACCTCGACATGAACGGTATCGTTCATCCTTGTACCCACCCAGAGGGACGACCTGCTCCAGAAACAGAAGATGAAATGATGCTCGAAGTATTTAGATACACTGATCGTGTTATAGCAATGGCCAGACCCAGGAAAGTGTTGATGATAGCAGTGGATGGCGTAGCACCAAGAGCGAAAATGAATCAGCAGCGGTCACGTCGATTCAAGGCAGCTAAGGAGGCGGCAGAAGCAGCAGAAGCTCATAATCTGGAAGTAGCAAAGGCCGAGGCACGGGGAGAAATGATAGATGATGCGATTCGTGATAAGAAGAAGTGGGACAGTAATGTCATTACGCCAGGTACACCGTTCATGCACATATTGGCGAAAAGTCTTAGATACTGGATCGCTTACAAGCTCAAATACGACCCTGGTTGGAAAGATTTGAAAGTAATTATCAGCGATGCCACGGTTCCTGGTGAAGGTGAGCATAAGATTATGGAGTTTATCAGGTCACAACGCTCCGATCCTGCTCACGATCCGAATACAAAACACTGCATCTATGGGTTGGATGCTGATTTGATTTTCTTGGGTCTTGCTACACACGAGCCTCATTTTAGAATTCTACGTGAAGACGTCTTTGCGAAAGAGAACAAGAAACGATCTCGCCCGCCAGCACTGACGGCCGGTGAGATTGAGCGTCAAAAAGAGGAGGACGCGTTGGATAGACAGCAGAGAACGCCATTCTTATGGTTGCATGTCGATATCTTGAGAGAATATTTGGAGCTGGAACTAGATGTTCCTCGTTGTGCGTTCCCGTTCGACTTTGAGCGTGCAATTGACGACTGGGTTTTCATGTGTTTCTTCGTCGGAAATGATTTCTTGCCGCATATGCCGTCGTTGGATGTTCGTGACAACAGTATTGATATGTTGACAGGAATTTGGAAGCGAACCCTGGCAAGAATGGGCGGATATATGACATGTGATGGCAGCGTTGATCTAAAACGGGTGGAGATTCTTATGCAGGAGCTTGGACGACAGGAGGACAATATTTTTAGAAAACGTCGTGAACAGGAGACAAAAAGAAATGACTTTGCCAAACAGAGGAAACTGGACAGGGTACAGACGCAATATAACGCATACGGCGCACCGCCACCTCCGGCCGTGAGTAAAAACTACGGTGAGAAAGCCCCCGTGCAACCGCTGGACAATATGCCTTTATACACACCTAAAGGCGAATCAGTTGGTAATGTGCATATGTCAAATCATGAGCTTGTTGCCAATCGAACGAAAATTACTCTTGCCAACATGGCCAACAAAACTGCCGCCCAGCTGCTCAAATCACAAATCTTGAACGGTGAAAAGACATCCGAATCAGAAGAACAGAAAGATTCGGAAGCAGACTCATCTAATACGGATAGCGTGGTAGAGGACTTGTCACCTGCTGCAAGGAAACGAAAAGCTACTGAACAGTTGCGGCGTGAAGTGGAGGAAGAATTCGAAGATGCACCGGATAGTGTTCGGTTGTGGGAAGCAGGTTACAGAACACGATATTATACGAGCAAATTCCATATATCTGAGGATGATGTGGAATTTCAGAGAGAGGTTGTGCGGAAATATATTGAGGGCATTTGCTGGGTGCTCCTCTATTACTACCAAGGCTGTGCATCATGGACCTGGTACTATCCCTATCACTACGCTCCGTTTGCACAAGATTTGACAGATCTTGCCACACTCGAGCCAACGTTCGATCTGGGAACGCCCTTCTTGCCATACGAACAGCTCATGAGCGTACTTCCTGCTGCCTCTGATCATGCACTTCCTGCGGTGTTTAGACCTCTGATGAGCGAACCCGACTCTGAGATCATCGACTTCTACCCTGTTGATTTCCCCATCGATATGAACGGTAAAAAACTGGCATGGCTGGGTATTCCACTTTTGCCTTTCATCGACGCGAAGCGGCTACTTGCCACTGTCACTGCAAAGTATTCTGAGCTGACCGAAGAAGAAGCAGACCGTAACAGGAGACTCGACGAGATTGTAATGATTTCAGGTAAGAACTCATTATACCAGTCATTTAAGGATGTTTACTCTGGAAGTAAAGAGCTTATTCTCAATGCTGCGGATGGTATCGGATTGGCAGGTACGATCACGCCTGCTGATAGGTACGAACCTGATAAGCGGCTCGTCGTTCCGATCGATGTGGGTGATGAAGCGAGTGTCTATCACGACATTGAGGAGAACGATACGCTGATTTTGAAGTATCATTTCCCACCGAAGGAGCATGTTCACAAAGGTATGCTGCTCAACGGAGTTAAGTTCCGGGACCCGCCTATTCTGACTGCCGAAGATCGTGACCAAGTTCTCAATATGGGCCAAGGTCAAGGTCGAAGGTTCAAAGACCAGCGACCACGAAGAAACGAAGATCCAAGTGTAAATTATTATGGTGACAAGGACACATATGCTTTCAAAATGAGAAGAGGTGGCTATACTGACTTTGTGGTCACTGCTCAAGCACCAAATCACGGAAATGGCAGATACAATAACCAAGGAGGCTATCATGGTGGTCACCGAGGGGGATATCAAGGCGGTCACCGAGGTGGATACCAAGGAGGCTACAACCAGGGAGGCTACAACCAGGGAGGCTATAATCAGGGAGGCTACAACCAGGGAGGCTACAACCAAGGAGGTTATAACCAGGGTGGCTACAACCAGGGAGGTTATAACCAGGGAGGTTATAACCAGGGAGGCTATAACCAGGGAGGCTACAACCAGGGAGGCTACAACCAGGGAGGCTACAATCAGGGAGGCTATAATCAAGGCGGTTATAATCAAGGTGGTTACCAGGGCCAACGAAATGGCGGAGGGTACCCTCAGCCATCAAGATCAGGTGGCTACCAGCAGCAACCATTAAACGAGTTCCATAACAGCAGGCAGAATTCTGGCCGCCGATAATGGCAACTCATATCGATAATTTATATCATTATTTAATCTGTGTTTATAAATATATATATGTCAACGTTGATATCTTTCTTCTATTGAACAGTCTTATATGATCTCCAGTTCATCTGAACTGTCATCGTTCTGCGTAGCCACCACAGTCTTAGGCTGCTTGGGTCTCTTCAAGTTGAGACTGTCCAATGACTTGGTCATTCCTGTTTTCCAATCTGAGGTGGATTTCTTGTCACGCTGAGTTTGCCTTGTTGGATCAAAGCCAATAGCACGAATCATCTTAGGAGTGAACACTTTGGATATCTCTTCCCTTTCCATGTCTTGCTGCTCCAAGTCTTCAGCTGTCAAGACTGGTCTACCTTTATCGTCAAACTGACGCATCATATGCCCGTCCTTCCTCTTGGCTAATTGCATTCTAAGTTCATACTCTTTGGCGCGATCCTTCTCCTGTTTTTTCTTGAGCAGGGCCAGTTGTGAAGTACTCAGGCGCTTTTCACCAACGTCGTCAAGATATTTGGCCTTAGCGGATGCGGATACCGTAAACACACCACCATTATTACCGAAATAACTATCCGTCCGCGGCTTCTTCGATCGATCATTAGACGCTGAGGACGTCGGCCCGGCACCTGATTTAATTCTTGCGGCAGTCGACGTTGGTCCAAATGTTTTAGTTGGAGCGGAGTTGAGCTCTTGACGATTGCCTCTCGCCCGTTTCATGCCAACATCAATATGAAACTCGCAGTACTCTGCCTTGCTAGTATTAATCCAGTTATGACACTGAGTTCCCTTTGTGGTAGTAGCTTTGCAATTGCCATAATCCTTGGCCATACCAATCTGAAGCAATGCGTTGTCGTCACTGTGTATATTGAGCCCAAAAGTTTGAGCATCTTTATCCTGTTTGACATATATTCCAGGGTTCAAAACTGCTATAACTGCCCCAATTGGCGTGGTCCAATATTTCTCCAGGGCGTCGCGACGCAACACGAGAGGCAAGCTCGCATCAAGTAAGTTGCACACGTCCCATACGACAAACTTGTCCTCCCTACCTTTTTTACCGAATCGGACATCGGATTTGCCGGCCAAAACCCCCATAACTACCCAATTGGCAAACGGCGGCTCGTCAAAGCTGGGCGGCGACACATACTTTTGCATCTCGTGCACAGTCAGTACTTTCATGTCGGCCACAATCCTTTTTATATCCGCTTTCTCAGTTGTCCGTTTTCTGAGCCTCAATTTCGTGTGCTCTTCATACTCTATCCCCTGTTCCAAGTCGATATCGACTTGACTGACAGTGCCAAATGATGTTACTCTTTTCTCCCTAAGCTCTTTTACAGCTTGTGCACGCTCCATTTGTAACTTTTTACTTTGCATGATTCTATCCGCGTATGAAAGGGTTGGCGCTTTTGCTTGCTCAGGTTTGACCTTGTCGGGGACAGGTTTTGAGCTAGTGGACGCATTCTTCATTGATTTCGAATTCAGCTCGGATTCCGATCGACTCTTCTTACCCAGGTTTATTTGATTCGGCCTGATTGCCTTATCAAGGCCCAGTCTTACTCGTGCGGGCGATTTCATCATAGGAGACTTGATAGGAGAATGTGCTGCCGTCCGAGGCTTTTCTGGTGTCGCTGGTACCTCAAGCGTTGCGGACTTGTCAAGTTGTGTTCCATCCTCAAAACTCGGGGTTGACTCCCGTGTCCGTTTTTCTCTAGCTAGAGCAATCCTCTGTTTCTGCTTCAAATACTCTTGCCTTTTGGTCTTAAGATCTAACAGTTCCTTCTGTAGACGCAGCTTTTCGCGACGATATTCTAAGCTCAGTGTTAGCTTGCCAGCACTATGAAATCCGTGCACATTACCAATTTCCTCGTCTGAAACTTCACCATCACTTTTGGAAAAGGCATCTTGGAGGTCCATTTGAAATCAAAACTTTATCTGTTTTCCATTTATTCGTGGATTATCCCATCAAAACTGGTTTGCTGCTCTTGAAAAAAAAAACACTTACGGTGTGATCTACGCGTAGCACGCGTCACCCACGCGTACCTACGATGGACCAAATTAGAATGATGAGAAACCACGTAGCTTCATAAGATTGAACAGATGAATCTTATCACGGAAATTTCATGAGCCAAGGATCAAAATCTAGTTTTTCACACAGGAATACGATTGAAGTTAAATTAAAAATATACCGAATTTTCTCAGAATCGAAGGTCATTAATTATAACCTAGCAAAATTGTACTGCTTCTTTTGGCTTTTTGGATAAATTAGGTCGAAGCGGGTACTAGTTTGGAAGTGGAATTTTCACTAGTTAACTGCTAAGTCTGAACAGTTGCCAATTCTTCTGCCAGCTCAGTGACAGGCGCCTCACCAGAGTCGCCCTCCTGCTTTCCATCAATTACCGATTGTTTACCACCTGCAGACTTGGCAATCTGTCTTTTATGTTGCTCATCCACACACGCTTCGTTTCTTGGTTTCACGTCTTTTTGGTTCTGCACTGAAAGAGACTCTCCCTCTCCACCGTATTCTTTGGCTGGTACCCAGCTACCAAGTCTTGCAGCGAGCTTACTTCCACTGTCGAGTACTACGAATTTCTCGAATGTCTCCTTGGAAATGATGGGTCGAACGGCGTAATAAATCCAAGACATGATCCTAGGAACATTGACAAAGTACTTGTAATCCAGTGTCTCGGGGTAATAGCTCTGGAAAGTATTAATAGCCTTTCTCGAAGCTTCACGAGTCTCCTTATCGATTCTCAAAAAGCTGACATTGTAATAATCATGGATTTGACTAATGTAGGACGTATCCTCGTCGGAAAAGTCACAAAGCGCCATACCTTGCTCCATCAAGCCAATTCGCCAACGCAAAAATGCATCCACATCACCAAACAGCAGATGGCGATCGCTTACAGCGCCATATAGATTCCATGTCGAAACTCGCTTCTTGGTGTTTCCATTTCGCTCGTACTCGTTGAAGGTCACGATACCCGTGTCACTCAAGACAGACTTGTGTTCTTCTTTGAATCCTGCACTGAGGGGGTTAAACTCCTTTCGCCATTTCAGAGTATTTAGCAGCTGGGTCTTGGCTTCTTCAAGTGAGTAATTGTTTGCCTTCAAAAACTTCCTCAGCAGTCGCTCCTTGATCGCTTTGCCATTCTCCAGATCCTCGATTTTTGTCAGATCATAGCCATACAGCTCCCCATGTTCTGCCTTTTTGATCAGATCAGGCACGGCAGCCTCGAGCTTTTCAAATGCCAACTGCTTTTCTACTTCGTTCAACTCGACCATCTTGCGTGCAAAACTCCACAACAGGGGCGCTGTTGTATGCAGGTCACTTCGAAGTGGCGTGTGAAACAGATGGGATCCTTTTGGGAGCGGGAAAGATGAAGATCGATAAGATTAGGTTTTGCGCGCCTTCGAAGGGATATGGACCGTTTACCAGCATCCAAGTCTAATATTTATTGAATAGTTTAAATCATAATATATCACTGTACAATTGAAAGGTCCCATCCACGGAATTGTGATTTGGGCTGGTGCAAGACTACATTTTGGCCCTGTTCGCCTTCTGGCAGTACCACAATTCTTCCATCGACACACCAACGTTTCTGCAACGGGTCTGACTCATGGACTTCGATCAATGCAAGTGTATCCTCTTGCGGCGTTAGCTCTTTGTAGCTAATTCGCTTGTCCTTGACGTGTGACCCTTGCTGATACGCCGCCATCATAAGCTCCATGATTTGATCCCCTGGCAATTGATCAAACTGCACCAGCCGAACTTTATCCGTAGGAGCATGCGTATCTGGAGAGATGACAAATGTGCTCTCGAGAGAGCTAACAAGAGTAAAGAGCACGTATGAGTGGGGGCCAACCAGCCGAACAGACTCGTCTGCACTCTTGAAACTTATAGTTCCTTGGTATCTCTGATCTTTTTCCAGGTTGACAGTTGCAGCCTTTTGGAATCGCTCAACGCCTAGTTTTCTGTATTCAGGGGAGTCAGAATCTGCCACGATTGCCGCATGGAATCCCCATGAAGTGACCACCAGTGATTGGAGCGCATGTACGGGTTCTTTAGTTGCAATATCAGTTGTACCATCTGGGAAAGAAACTTCATACGTATAAAGAGGTTTCTCTTTCCCAATTAAAAGTCGCGAGATAGCCTGTGCAATTGATTTATGGCCAAGGGATGTTGCAAGAGCGTTTCCCGTGCCGGTTGGTACGGCTGCGACAGTTAGTTGCAAACCATCACTTGGAGCGATGGAGTTGACAAACTCATGGATTGATGTATCTCCACCCAGGAACACAACTGTCGAAGAAGAAGAAAACGACTTTGCATGGTCAGAAATTGTGCTTGATGAAGTAGTCGAGACGTAGACATGGGGGATACCAAAGGCTTTGACGAGCGGCAGCAAAATTGAAAAGTAAACATCAGACGATTGCTGCTTACCTGAGTACTTGGAATCAATAATGGTGAGATTGCGTAAATGTTGCGGCAAATCGCCTCTAGCGTCACTGGTTGTATCCGACGAGTTCAAGGCATAGTCCACAAGATACGGCCCAAGTTCCGGCGAAACTTTATCCAGATCATATTCCCTCAATGCCGGCTTGCCATCTTCGTCCTCTAGATAGCTGAAGTACTTGTATCCGCCATTTTGTGGTGCAACTATGAGCGGTACTTCACCGTCGTTCTTTTTGTCAATAGTATTACTCATGATGATGTTTACTAATGGGGGGGGGGGCAGCGAATACCTGAAAGTCGTGCAAAAGTACTCAAACGTGCAGGAGAGATAGCCAGAAGAGTAAATCAATGAAATCACTAGCGATGTGATATTGTACCTTCAAACAATGGCGATATGTCGATATTTGTGTGTAGTGGCAGAAGTCGGAAAGGAGCAGCAAGGGTGACACGTCGATTACACCAAGCACGCTATTCTTGATGATTTGCAATATGCAAAGATGCCCGCTTGGCTCATTACCTGATTTCTAGTCGACAAAGTTCCACTGCACGTGGTGAGCGACATGCACTGCAAATACTAGCCAATATTGTGCGATGGTTCATTCTCCTCTCAGCCAAGTGCTCAATTGCACTCAATTGGCAGGTTTGAATGTCGTCGCGTACCGGTCGCACCCAAAGCCGAAATGTCTCATATTTTATTTGCCACACGCGGGTTCAGAATGGTCGCGTGCAATACCAAAATCCATAAGAGGAATCAAGCAAATTCACCTTATGGATGAGAATGGAAACAGCACATAGTATTGGATCCTGAAGACTCGGCTGATACATAAACTTCTTTCAACACCCAAGGTACCGCCGGCAGATCGACTACCGGTAAGTTGTAATTTCGGGATGGATAACACCGACTAAACCATGCAGCATTCGAGCAATCAAAGAAGGAGAAGAGATAATGAATGATCAGCCGGCCTTCAGGCAGCAGGAGTCTCGTACCGACTGTCCACAGAATCACTTCTGGTCTACAAGACTCCAAAGCTCATTCCATCACTTACTGTAGAATTGGAATTTTCAAATGTTTACAATATTTATATCATGCATAAGAGTAGTAGATCAATAAAGTAGGAAAGGGTACAGGCTTGACTGAGCGTGCTAAGAGACAGGTTAAGCGAGCGAGCCGCACGCATCACCATTTCCTCCATCACGAAAATCATTAACGACCAATCCACCCGCCGCCACCTTAAAGGCTAGAGGCATCATCTCCGAGGATGTCCGCCGACTATTACACACTGCTAAATGTACCTCCTTACAGTAGTAGGGAGGAGATCATGAAGGCGTACAAAAAGCTAGGTATGAGAAACAGACTCGAGTTTAACATGCTAACTTGTAAATAGCTCTACAGCATCACCCAGATAAAGGCGGAACGGCAGAAATGTTTGCTAAATATCTAGAGGCAAAAGACGTTCTCGTTGATCCTTTCAAGCGGCAGGAATATGATACACAGCTGCGAGCCAGCACGGCAAACTGGGCGTTCAACTCGGGATCAAGCTCGACGACAGCAGAGAGTAGAAGACACAAAACATATACCAGCTACTCTCAGGCAGGAATGTATCAGGAGTACGGCTACACATACGACCGCGAAAGGGACCCCATGCGCGAAGAGCAGAGTCAAAGGAAGCATAGAAATCGACAACAGGCGTTCAGAGCAGATGAGCGATTCCACAAAGCCAACCCATTTCAATCCGATTTTACCAGTACTTTCGGCGACAAACGGAATGCGTTCCAAAACATGTATTCGAGATTTGATAGAGACAGAAACTCGCGTAGTGGAATGGGGCCCAAGTCGAAAGCTTGGGGTGCTTATACTGAACATGATACTGAAGAAAATAACCACCAGAATACCAATGAAACGCATGGCAACGACGCGGAACGAGCTGAGTTCCAAGATGAAGCTCCAGCTGATGGATTTGAATTTGATTTGGGATCTACGCGTAAAAAAAGCGATAAGACGTCAACCAACAAAACATGGGCTACTCCCGAATCTGATACGGATAGCGCATCGTCAAGTCATATTCAAGAAGAGGCACCTCAGAAAAGTGGCAGACAGCGCCATTTTACTTCTAATAGCAAATACAAAGAGCAGTGGGCAGACGGTATTAGAGAAGCTGCGGAGGCGGCAGCAGCTAATGGCGATGACGATGACGCTGACCCACATGGTGACGATTACGCCCAAAGAAGTAATGTCGAATTAATGAGCGATTCAGGCGAGGAAGAAAAGTCAACGGAGTATGTGGATCTCACTAATGACACTGATGCAGAAGAGACGCCTGAGGCTGAGGAAAGCGATCCTGTGGACGATGGAGCCAATGGAGCCAATGGAGCCAATGGAGCCAATGGAGCCAATGGAGCCAATGGAGCCAATGGAGCCAATGGAGCCAATGGAGCCAATGGAGCCAACGGGGCCAATGAAGCCGACACTGAGCCTTTTGTTGGAACGAAACATTCTGAAACTGATGACCATGAAGAAAGCCCTAGGAAAAAAGCACGAACTGGACGTTCAAGCTTTGCGGAGGACATTCTTAAAGAAGCGCCATTTACTCAAACACATGGACGTTTCAATATGGACGACATTGCTGAAATGATATCAGGAAAATCGCCGTCTCGTGAGGCGGACAGCTCCAAATCGACGTCAAATGTGCATCAAGCTGAATATGTGGATCCATCTAAGCGTGATCCGGCCTTCAGCACAACCTCCACTCCTGTCAACTCGTTTCGACCAAAATCATACCGACCCAAGGAAAAGCCTCGGAAGCTATTCGAGCTAAACGACAATATTGCCGTGTTGCAGCTGAATGCACCTCATCCTCCCATTTTACCCGATATAAGCACCATCACACAAGAATCGCTCGATATATACAGCGCATCTGTGGAGAAGTACCAATCTGCCTGGACAGAGTACAATCTAAGAGTAACAGAATACTTTCATTCCAGAGCATCTGCAGATGGTAATAATGGGCTTGAGATGCTAAAAACGCTTGAAGGGTCTAAAGAGTATATGGACGCGTTGCAGCTGGACGCCAAGGTGCGTCTGGTGTGGAACGCGTCGCTGGCAGCCCACGTCAGTGCTATGAGCAGTTTCATGGCTATCAAAGACGCTGTAGAGCGACAGGATTAAGTTCGAAGTAACCCTAGAACTATGAAGTAATGATTTAATTTATTTATTTATCAAGTCTCTGCTCCATGCCGCACCGATGAGGGCTCAGGGGAAACGCTCAGTTACGGCGCGGCGCAAATTTCAGGGAACATTTCTATCCACCAGGGTGCACACACGTTTTCGCGATTTAGGTGGTTCAGACAACTCACACAACCACTCCAGCCGCCACAAGCCATGGACTTTTTAGGAAAGTGGACGGTGCTCTTCGTGGGCATTGTGTTCCACCTCTTGTTCGCCATGTCTATCTTCGACATATACTTTGTGTCGCCACTAGTGCACGGCATGCGCCATTTCGCTACTCCGGAGCCTGCACCGGCTCAACGTCTATTCTTAGTGGTCGGTGATGGACTTCGGGCAGACAAGTGCTTTGACAATCTCACGCATCCTCGGACGGGCAAAACGGACTATCTAGCGCCTTTCATTCGAAGCAAAGTGCTCACGGACGCTACGTTTGGCATTTCACATACTCGAATGCCGACCGAGTCGCGTCCGGGCCATGTCGCCATGATTGCAGGGTTTTATGAAGACGTATCTGCGGTTGCTACAGGTTGGACGGAAAATCCAGTCGAGTTTGACTCAGTACTCAACCAGACTCGACACACATACTCGTACGGGTCTCCAGATATTCTCCCCATGTTCGCCAAAGGTGCCAGTGATCCGGATAGAATTGAGACGAAAATGTACAGCAGCGACCATGAAGACTTTACCAAGTCGTCAATCGACCTTGATAAGTTTGTGTTTGACCACGTACATGCGTTGTTGGACCGTGCTGAGGTGGATCCTGAGGTGGATGCAGCATTGCGGCAGGATAAGATTGTGTTCTTCTTGCACCTTCTTGGCATTGACACGGCAGGACACTCGTACCGACCTAATAGTGCCGAGTACTACGACAATATAGTTTATATTGACTCGGAGATTAAGCGATTGGAGGAGAGGATTGAAAACTTTTACAATGACGGCAAAACGGCATGGATCTTCACTGCCGACCACGGCATGAGCGACTTTGGTTCGCATGGTGATGGCCACCCAGATAATACCCGTACTCCGCTTGTATGCTGGGGTGCTGGTATCCAGAAGCCCAATAGACATGCTAAGGGCGACCACAACGATTATAGCGAACCTTGGAAGCTCAATTCTGTCAAGAGGAACGATGTCAACCAGGCGGACATTGCATCATTAATGTCTTACCTCGTTGGAGTCAACTATGCAGCCAACTCTGTGGGTGAGTTGCCTCTGGATTACATCAATGCCGACTCGCTAACCAAGGCTCGAGCGTTGAGCGCCAATGCTTATGCTATCGCGGAGCAGTACCTTGTTAAGGAAGAGGAGCAGCATCGAGTTCAACTCAAGTTTGTTCCATTCGAACCCCTCTCCGATCAACAAGGCCAAACGGTTGCTGCTAGGAAACTTGAGATTGAGGCGCTCATTTCTAAAGGTGACCATGAAGAGGCGATCCGGAAATCCGAGGACTTGATCAGGTACGCTCTCCAGGGTCTGCGGTATTTGCAGACATACAACTGGCTGTTCTTGAGAGCTCTGGTGACTCTGGGCTTTTTGGGATGGATCGGGTACGCTGTGACATCATTTTTGCACGTTTTTGTGGTGGACAAGAACAAGACTCCTGGGAATCTGGCACATATATTTGCAGTGCGATCTGCGGCTGTTGCTGTATTCGCTGTATTGAGTGGACTTTTATATTACCAGCATTCTCCTGCCAACTTTTATGCATATTCCTTCTTCCCGGTTTTCTTCTGGTATCAAGTAGTGGAGCACTGGGATACCGTGCAACAAGGCGTGGGTATTTTGGTTGATCGATTGCCAGGCGACCCAAGTTCCAAAAACAAGCGTGCCGTAATGACTCTTCTGTTTGGAATCGCACTGCTGGAAGCTATTGTGGTCGGGTACTTTCACCGTGAAATATTCTCGCTGTGCTTTATCATTGCCGTGTTCTGGCCGTGGATTGAGAACGCTTCAGTAGCGTCGGCCAACGTGTTGCTATGTGCCGCATGGGGCGTAGCGTGTCTTATTCTTGCAAGCTTCACCATAGTGCCTGTTGTAAAGATGGAGTCTTTGTTCCAGATCATTTCTGGTGGCGTGTTGATGACACTGATAGGGTTGTACTACTCTTTCAAACTCGGTGCTGAGCTGAAACTATCCACTTTTACTCTCCTAGTCTCCGGTCTCCAACTGGGTCTGATTGTACTGTCTGTTCTCGTGACGAGCTCGACGGTCAGGTCGTTGGATGCTCGCCAAGGGTTGCCAATCGGTAACCAAATCACCGGCTGGCTCACATTGGCTCTTTCACTGGCCACCCCATTCCTCCATGCATTGTCATCGGTCAAAGACTTTAGGTTCCGCCTGTTGACCATTTTCATGGCATTCTCTCCGACATTTGTAACACTTACCATCTCTAACGAGGGACTCTTTTACGTATCCTTCTTCGCCATTCTCATTCTGTGGGTCGAGCTTGAGCAGTTATTCTACACCTCGTCGCACACCACCCCTGGGTCGCTCTCCATTGGCGAGTTCCGAGTAGCGCTATTCTTCTTTTATATGGTGCAGATTGGGTTCTTCGGTATCGGCAACGTTGCGTCCATCTCCTCGTTCCAGCTTGATTCGGTGAGACGGCTGATCCCCATCTTCGACCCCTTCTCCATGGGCGCGCTCCTCATCTTCAAAATCCTGGTGCCGTTTGCAGTTCTAAGTTCGCTGCTTGGGATTTTGAACCTTCGATTGGGCGTTGAGAAGAGTGCGCTGTTTGCAATGGTACTGGCCATCTCAGATGTCCTGTCGCTCAACTTCTTCTACCTCATCGTCGACGAAGGGTCGTGGCTCGATATTGGAACAGGTATCTCGCATTTCAGCATCTCGAGCGGCCTGTGTGTATTTATGATCTTGCTCGAGTACCTCAGTGGAGTATTCACTCGAGGTGTCAAGATTCCAAAGACCAAAAAATCCGAATAGAACTTTAGATCTTACTAAAACTTGTATCATAAAATAATCATAATTTTTTATCTCTTCATATATACTAACATTGAATAAAAAAACGAGTTGTACACGAGGTTCTGTTGATCTTACGCACCCTTTTGTCGCTTGGAGTCATTCTGCTGGTCGGTATTCGTAGCGGGTCGTTTCTGGCCCGGCGCGTCTTGACCCTCGGCAGTCGCAACCTGCGCCGATGCAGGAGCAGTAGGTACTCGAGGGTGGAACGACGGTCTATTCGGGTTGAACCCGGACTTCTTCTGTATTCCGCCTCGACCCAGTTGACCACCTACAGTGCCACCACCACGAGGTAATCGTGAGATGGCAGCGGGCTGCGGCGCACTAGCACCCGGTGCAGCCTGGTTTTTGGCGTCTTGGCCCTTGATCTGTATGCTTCTAGCCGGTGCCGGAATGCCAGTCGGTTTGACAACTCCACCAGCCGGTGCAGTTGGTTTCCCTCCATTGTTCTGTAACGCAGTGACTTTTTTCTGCAACAGGTTGAGACGCATTTCAGTCTCCTTTCTCACTCGTTGCTCTGCCTCCTTTACAGCTTGGATCTTTTCAGCCTCTTTCTTTGCCTCGGCCTGTTGCACAGCAG
This sequence comes from Blastobotrys petasosporus, assembly GCA_030580095.1. Taxonomy (NCBI): domain Eukaryota; kingdom Fungi; phylum Ascomycota; class Dipodascomycetes; order Dipodascales; family Trichomonascaceae; genus Blastobotrys; species Blastobotrys petasosporus. The sequence continues at coordinate 263,508 of JAKTSG010000016.1, forward strand.
CAGCCTTTTCAGCTTCAAACTTGGCAGCATTTGTTGCACCGTCAGTGGAACCCGATGCATTTTGGTACTTGAGTTCCAGCTCTTTAGTCTTCTCAGCCACCTTATCGTTGATGAGCTTCTGGGCACGTTCCCTGGTCTGGGCAAGAACGGCTTTCTTAGTCGCTTCCTTTGCTTCCGCTACTTCTTTCGCCTTCTCAGCCTCATGCTCTGTTTTGGTCTTGGAGAGCTCACTCTCAAACTCAGCCTTGAGCTGAGCAAGTCGCTCCTCTTGGTTCGCAGCATCGGGTCCTGCGGCTGAAGAAGTACCTGCAGACTTTAGTTGCACAATCTCGGCCCGAAGCGTTTCGACAATTTTCTCGAGCTGCGTTTTACTCTGCTCAAGCTCGTTTTTCTGAGTCGTCAATTGGTTGATCACTGTCGCTTGCTCGCCAGGTGCTTCCGAAACACCACCAGTGCCAGCATTGCGCAGCTCTTCGCAAGTCTTGTTCAAACCTTCAATGACACTTTGAAGTTCCTTAATCTTGGCCTCATCTTCTCCAGCCGTCACGCTTGTATTCTGACTCGACTGAACAAGAGCCTGGGCTTCTTCAAGCAGCTTTTTAGTTTCAGCCAACTCGGTCTGCAATGTGACAACAGTTGCGTCGGTATTCGATGCAGTAGATGCGCTCTGCACATGCAATTGCTCGAGCTCTGTTTTCTCGGCCCTGAGTTTCTCCAGATCGTTTTTCAGATTCTTGACTTCCGTTGCCCGACGTGCAAGCTTCTCTTTAGATTCCGAGAGCAGTCGCTCGAATTTAGCATTAAGCTGTGCATGGTCGTTCGACAGGCTTTCCTTCGCCGCAGCGAGCTCTGCCTTTTCAGCTCGCTCCTTCTCAAGTTCATTTCTTGCTTGTTCAACCTGCTTGACAAGCTCACTCTTCTCATTGACGAGTGTATCCTTCTCCGCTTGTAGCGACACAAGTTGTTGCTTCAATGAAGCAACTTGTTCCTGTAATGATTTGAATTCAGCTGGATCGATTCGCTCATACTTTCCAAGCACATTCTGCACCCGATCTTTCCATTGCTGGATTTCAGTCTGGTACTGTTTCACTTCCATCTCATGGCTCTCATTGAGCGATTGCGATTCACGTAGTTGATCCTGCAGTGGTTCAAGTTTGGTCTCCAGTTCTCCAACTTGATTTTCGAGCTGCTCCGCTCGCTTGATATACGACTCCTGCTGAGACCGCAGCTGGGCGTTGCTTTCTCGCAAAATGTTAATATCATTAAGCTGATGGAGCACTTTCTGATGCTCAGTCGACACACGGATCGACTCGTCTTCTCGCGATCGAACCCTCTCCAGCTCTAGTCTAGCATGGTCAAGCTCCGTTGTGGTGTGGTCCAGCTGCTGTTTAAACCGCCGCGACTCTTGCTGGGCCCGCTCGCAGCTGATCTCCACAATCTCTTTTTCTTGCTTGAGATATCTGATAATCTGCTTCAATCGTGTCTCGGATGCTTCAGCGATGGACCCTTCATGAGACTCGACATGCTCTACCGCGCCGCCACTCTCATCATCAAGGTTAACAGCACGAGCCTGGAAATTTGTGGCTTTTTCAAGCTGGTCGAGCATTTGCTTGTTCTCTTCCGAAAGAGCACTGCATCTCAGCTTGAGCTGTTCGATTTCATGCTCAAATGCATACTTTTGAGTCGTCCAGCTCGCCTCGCTTGAGCTCTGCCGCTCCTCCGCTGCATTCGCAGCAGAGCTTGCGCCAAGTAACTTCGACTGCAACTCGCCGAGCTCAGCACGCAACTTCTGTGCTGTGTCTGCTGCTTGGGCGTGTTTCAGCAACTCCTTCTCGTAGTTGTTTTGCGCTTCCTTCGCCACCTGCGCCTGTCTATCGAGGTCGTCCTTGATATCTTGCTGCATCTTCAGCAACGACTGCTCATTCGACTCAAGTGCCTTGATTCGGCTTTCAAGCTGCGACTTGGCGTCGTTCACAGCCTGCAGCCTCTGTCGCTCTTGGTCCTGGAATGTGAGCAGCTTCTCATCCGTCTCACGCATCAACTCACTGGTAGAAGCCAGCCGTGACTCCAACCCTTCAATCTCTTTCTATTTAAGTTAGTATGAGTTTCATCCCTAAAACGTACCAGTTTGTTTGCCAATTCACGCTCCATCTGCTCTTGGAATTCGTCATGTGTCTGGCCAAACGATTGCAGCGTTTCTTCAGCCGCTCGAGCGACGTCAGTGATTTCCTTGACATTCTGTTCCGCGAGCACAAGGTCGTGTCGTACACGCTCCAAATCAGCCTTGGTCGTCGCTAGCTCTTCAGTGAGTCTTGCTTCGGTAGAGTCGCCATGCATAGAAGTATACGTCACAAGCTTGTCTTGAGCAGCATTAAGTGAGATTTGCAGCTCGCTGACTTTAGCCTCCAGATCTTTCTTGGTAGAGGTCAGTTGCAACACCTGTTCACGTGCTTGTGAAAGGTCCTTATTCAATGTATCAATTCGCAGTTGGTACTCCTTGGCATCCATCTCACGTCGCGCATTACCTTGCTTCACTTCCTCCGCGGCCAAGTCAAGCTTTTTCTGTACAGCGGCAAGCTGGCCATTCAAGCTCTCAATTTGGCTCTTCAACTGCTGCCTTAATTCATCATCAGATGCAGATCGAACAGCTTCCTGTGCTTGCAGGTTGCTGACGATTTTATTGAGCCGCTCTCGTTCGTCTTGCAAGTCGGTATTCTCCTTTTTCAGTCGTTCATGGATAGACTCTGTCACGCTCTTTTCGCCCTTGAGGTTATCTACTTCCCGTTGTAAGCTATTCGTCAACGACTTGGTTTCCACCAGCTCCTCGGCAACTTGTTGAGTCTTGTAGTCTTGTTTGAACATGCTTTCTTGCAGCGACGTGTTGTGCTTCTTGAGCTCTGCATTCTCTTGCTTCGCCGCCTCCATGTGGTCTTGCAAGTTTTTGAACCGATCATTGGCCAACTCACACTGCCCCTGTGCCCGTGTAAGTTGCATTTGCAAGTCGCTTCGAGCAGCAGACGTGGTGGATATCTGCTCATTCAGCGTACGAATGGTGATCTGGGTCTCGGTCTTATACGCATCCAAGCTCTGCTTCGCTTCGCTCAGTTGTGCAGTGAGCGAGTCGATCTGGCGGTGAACAGCATGGTCCTTGCTTGCATCCAGGTCGACGTTTTCATCCCCATCATCGTCCTTCTTCTGAGTCATTCTCCTAAACATGTCTCGCTCCCGCTGTAGTGCTTGTTCCTTGGACTTGGCAAGTCGCAGCTCTTCCTGCAACTGCAAAATCGCTTCCTTTGCTCGTTCAACGGCCTCGGACTCGAGGCTTTCAATCTTCTTCCTCGCTTCTTGTTCCTCAGCTTCCATCTTCCTTCCAAGCTCTCTAGTTGCCTTGAGAAGCTGCTCGTTCTGTGTTTGCATCTCTATAATATTCTTAAACAATGTGAGTCGCTCGGATATCAGCTTGTCGGTATCGGATTCTCCCGTCTCGCCGCTCAGCATATCCTGCAGCGCAGCATGCTCCTGGGCATTAAGAGGCGGCTCGTTGTCAGCCAGCATCTGGATCTGAATGAGCAAGTGCTGTACCTGCCTCGAAAGATCTCTCATCTGCTGCTGCATAAGGCCGCTCTCGCGGTCGTTGTCTCGCAGCTTGATCTCTGCCGTCTTGAGCTTGGACTTGAACTCCTCGGCCTCGACGCTCGCCCTTTCAAGATTGACACTCAACTCAGCAAGCTCAATCTCCAGTCGCCGATTCTCTTCCCGCTCAGCTAGAATCGCCGGCGCATGGTTCTCCATCTCTTCTAGGATATTATCCATCTCACGCCGCAGCGACTCATTCTTGTATCGTTCCCGCTCGAGCCTTGTTTTCGTTTCTTGGAAATCGGAGTAAAGCTGTACGAGAGATCCACCGCCGCGTTGAATCTCGGAGATGATCTTGGCTGATGGTGAAAAGATTGCTGCTGACATGGGCGTTCCAAAGTTGCCACTTACTCTATTAGCCACAGGCGTATGCGGCCCAGTCGGGGTCGATGGAACATCTGCACCTCCTACTACTCCATTCCCACCATGCATGTCCTCGAGTTGCTTCTCCAGACTTTGGAGCTGAGCCTCGAGCCGTGCGGCGCGCGTCTTTTCCTTCTCTGCCAATGTCTTCCATTTGCCTACTTGACCACCCGATGATTCTCGTTCGCGAGCAAGAAGTTTCTCAAGCTCGCTTATTCTTTTCTTTGCGTCCTTGGCTGAGTTCTCCCACAGCTCTGCGAGCCGTTGTTGCGTGGCCATCTCAGCTGCAAACGAATCTTCCGACGTTTTGATCTGCGTTTTGAATTCTTGTAGCTTTACCAAAGAACTATCGTATTTTTTATTCAGATCCTCCACTCGCTTGGTTAGCGTGTCGTTGGTCGATTTAAATGATGACAGTTCAATCTGGAGATTATCTCGTTCAGCCGTTAGCGACGATATCGTGGCGAGTTTATCTACTCGGAACTTTTTGAGCTCTTCAGATTTATTTGCTAGTTCAGAATCTAGCCACTCATTCGATCTTTTGAGCGACTGTACTTCCTGAGTCAACTGCTGCTCTTTCAGCCGTTGGGTCAACTGCGCCGACTTGCATTGCTGGAGCTCGTTCTCAACACCTACAATATCCTTCTTCATGTCCAGATTCTTCTTCTGGCTCTGCTCGAGCTCAGCACGTAGCTCTCTCAACTCGGAATTGCGTCGGTCGAGCGCCTCTAAGTTCTGTCGCTTGTCTTGATTAGCCTGCTCCAGCCTCGCCTGCACCGACTTGATCTGCTCCCCACTTTCTGTCGACACATTCTTGATCTTCTGTAGCTCCCTCTCTATAGAACTCTTTTCGCTCTCTAGCCTCGACGCTTTACTTTTCAACGTACTGGCCTCCGTCAATGCAGAATTCATGCGCTCCTGCATCGACGAAATCTGCTTTTTCGAATTGTGTACCGATTGCGCTACTTTGTTAGCTCCTCATCTCTCAAAAACACATACAAAACTCCATCTCGATCAACGCATGCTGGCTTTTGAGCACTTCCAGCTCGTTGGCCCGTGCTGCAATCTTCTGCAACGCACCGCCAGGCAGGTTCGTCACAAACGTCACGTCCACATCGAGGAACTTGGCCACAAACTCCACACGCACGCCATCGTCGGACTTGTCTCCTAGTGCCGGTCTCGCCACCAATACGCTGCTGCTGTCCCCGGGAGGATTATTCTCTTGGTCGGCCATTTTGGAACTTGGTGATCAAGCTTTAAATTATATGCTCAATTCTATTTGGACACGACTTGCCGTAGATATTCAGCGATGGCACATCCAGTCCTCTTTACTCTATTCGATCTTGGGTTTTGATAAAGGACGTAAAGATCTGACTTAGTACAATCGAAAACGCGTTCAGTAGATGCGTTGTGTGCACGCACTGAAGAGAAAATGGTGTGGCGGCATTTGGGACTTTTCACACTTTGGGTCTTGAGGTTGCAATGGATTAAATATACTAGTTACTAGCAAATATATGTTTAAATAATTAAAAATGCACGGGTACAAAAGAATTTGGAGAGTCGTGGACTAGTGACGACGACGACGGGCGTGAGGTGGAAAGTCGTTGCGACACTAGGGCCCTAGATATCATGTCGTAGCTCTCACCGCTCATGAGCGCATCTCTCAGCTCCACTTGAAGGTAGTCTCTTACCAATGTTGATACCTCTAGGAAACCCGCTTTTTCCAGCTTTTGATTAAACTCAAGCATCTGGTTAATTGCAGGCCAGTCGTACACACGGTTGAGATCAATGTCGAGCTTGAACATGTGGTGCAGTGGATGGTCTTTAAAGAAGGCAATCAACTCTGGCGTGAGATGCTTGTAAATCAGAGAGAGAATCTCAAAATAAAGATGCGGCGTTTGGCTGCTTCGAGTGTGTAAAGACGAGTAATGCAAAGCAGAGTCGCTAATCTCCTCTGCCAGAATCAAGTCCTTGGATTGCGAAGCAGCAACCCAGAACGGAAGATAGAGCCCACACAGCACCGAATCTGCCGGGACTCTGAAGAGATTCCCATCCCATGCTGCAATCTCGGCCTTTAGATCCTTTCGCCCGTCCATCGCCAGCAATGCACGAGCAAGGCCAATATATGTCGACGAGTCCAGCTCCATGCTGCGGATAAGCGGTACCCACATACTATCAAAATTGCCCGTCACAAGATTCGCAGCCTCTGCAACTTGACCAAGGTTGTAGAACTTGTTAGCGAGCTGCAGTGTGAATGCATGGCGCTCTGTATTCGTCCATTTCAGCAAACTTCCTGGGAGTGAAACCCTGCGATATATGCTTTGGACATTTTTAACAGCTCTTGCTCTGAGAATGTGTCGCGCCATCTTGAACGTCAGCTTGCCGTGGTAGTACAGCACATCAAACGTCCTCAACAGCTCTTTTTCATTCTTGTTGCTCAAAAAAGCTGCTCGTTCTGCATCGGTCATATTAAGAACCGCACTTTCAGACGACTGGCCTGCATCCTGAATAGTGTTTAGCCCACTGATGAGCCCGTCGAAATGGCTGCTAATCGGCTCCTCCGTGCGTGTCAACAGCGACTTCCACCCATTTTTCAGCTGCTTGACGGCGACTTTCTGCTCGTAGTCGTTCATTGCCGGCGGTGCAGAGTACGGCTCCACGAGTCTCTCTAGATTCTTGACTGCCCGGCTCAACGCATCGGTGTTCACGGGGGGTTTGGTAGTGGTGGTGAGAAATGTGTCCCCGGACTTGAGCTCGTTCGATGGGCTTTCGCGGACATCGGTTCTTCTACTGGCACTTCTTTCCAGCCCTCTGTCCTTTGTAATTTGGCGTTGCGTTCTTGTGAGAAAGTTGAGAAACGACCTCGAGCTCTTGTTCGTCATCGTTGTGGTGGTGAGGGAGGAGAAGAGCGTTTGGTCGCGCGTTGGAGTATTGAAGACAGCCGCATTCGAGGAGATGAGGAGAAGAGTTGAATAATTACCGAATTCTTTTTTGTCGTCTATATGAAGACGATCCTTGCAGTAACTCAATAATGGTGGCTCTGTTGAAGTTTGCGTGCATATGTTGTTCAAACACAGGTTATATCTCGTCGCGGAGTTAAGTGTCGGGCAGCATGGAGCCAATCGATGAATGCCTACTGATACTTATGGTAATATGATTCTAGAAGTATCGCGATAGCATCAGGAACTCGGATTGTGTGTACATTGATGCTGTATCTTGAGGTCGGCCTGGTGCAGCTTCATCCTTCCATTATGAACGATGGAAAAAGCTGCACAGTAAAAGTTGTGATGGTCTGCTGGATTTGAGCCCCAAATGGATGTTCACAACATGCTATATCTCTTGGCATTTTATCTTACTTCTGGTATACAAAATGAGTAAATTGTGTGCAGTGCTATCACATAAAATGCATCTTACTGAGCGATAATAAAGCCATTGCTTGGGCTTCTTAGCTCCACCGGCCTGCAAGCTCTCCAGCACATCGAATTGATTAAATGACAACAATTGATTGAGACAAAGATGAAAGATGAAAGATGTTTTCTTGCTGAGATATCCGAATAAAGTATTATGACGATGGCACGTTGTTACGAATTGAAGTGGAAACTGTCAGATGCGGATTTCGTTTCGTTTCAATCTGATATATTCAGAGACGATTATTTCAAGTCTACGGTCGGCGCATTGTTCCTAGTAGATTTATTCCAACAAGTATAATAGGATTAGCTGACTGTCATTTTGGTTCACCTCAGATGCTGAGCATGCCCTGGAATTCCTGGGGGTGGCCTACCTGTCACCCTACCTATAGAATTGATACGATGTGAGCAGTCACGCTGTTTTTTGGCCCTTAACTGCTCTGAATCCACCATTGTAAGTAGAGTGCAGCCATGAGTCGAAAAAGACTGACTCTTCCTTCGTATCTGACGCGTTCTTGAGCTCTTTCTAGCCTCGCTCGTAGTGCACTATAGGATAATGTACTCAATCGTTTCCAACTCCACTCCACTCCACTCCATAGGCACATACATTACCCTTCTTTCTAAACATGTCCTTCTGAACAATTCTGCTCATGACTCTTCTCGGGGCTCGACGGAATTGTGACCCAAGTAAAGCGGTCAATGAATATAGAGTTTGCAAGTTATATATATATATATATAGTGAATTGCATATATTGCCTTTATAAAACTCTTATGAATGTACTTAATATATAACGGAGAAATCAAGAAGCAACATACTTATTAGTGTGAGTAAACAAGTAAATCGGGCGAAATGTCGGAAGCGGAATTGAAGATGGTATGGTTCGCATCGAAGCTAACACCGGGCAACTTGGTCGTCTTAATAGGCTCATGAAGTTTTGCATGGTCAAAGTCAAATACCTTGATGTACCAGCTGCCGTCTGCGTCCTGCTGCCATTTGTAGTTGCGATCCTCCAAGTCGTTGTGGGTTACCCCGACAGATTTCAACGCGCTGTTCACATAAGAAAGTTCTCTCCCGAGAGCTGCATTGTCTGATGGTGCATTTTCCGGCTCCTCGACGTATTCTAGCAGAAGATATAGACGCGGATTCATTCCATCCAAATCGAGCGAGCCAAATGCTACCAGCTCTGCTACATGCTTCTTGTCGTTTGCATCCAACTTAGCCATGTGTTCATATGCATCTAGCTCCAGCTTCGCCCTGGCCATGGAATCCTCATCCCCATAGTACTCCTTCAAGACATAATTCTTCCCGTCTGATTCCATTCGACGCTGGACTCTTGCAACCGACTTGCTGCGGCCAGGAGATGGCCCACTGCTCGAGGCACCTTCATAAACGTCTTCCCGAAACCACTCACAGATAATGAAATCCCTCGACGTGAAATGAACGGGCGATTCTTTAAGCTTCACTTCAGCAAGAGTTTGCTCAATAGCCGCTCGTTTATGCTTTAATTCAGGCTGTACACTAGCTTTAATGGCCGGAATCGCCAAACAGTGGTGTTCAGAATCAAACACCAATGGGCCCTGATTCGATACCTCCTCTCTCAGTTTCTCTTGGAGTTCCGCGGTTATCTTGTTGTTTGTTCCATCCGGATACAACTTTTGCACAAGTAAGAAGAGCGAATATCCAGCACATAGAAGCCTAGACGTCATTGAGCTATTGCTGAGGTAGTTCAAAGCACTCCACGAGCTGTTTTTATCATGTGTTTGCATCATGAAAGTGCTATGGAAATTCACATCCAACACATCTTCGCGTCCATGAGGGTTCGTGGCACCCTCGGATTTCTGAACACTCTTAACTGTACCCGCAATAAATGTCAATCCGTCGACTATAGCGATATTGCCGCAATTGTTGCCCCTCGCATAATTTGAGACCTGTCCAACAGTACCAAGGCAATTCCTTACGCAAACTTTGACACGCGCGTTTTCAAGCAGGCGAGTGATATCTTCCTCAGTTATCTCGATGAAATAAGACCGATTTGGAATTTTCTTGTTACCGGTTGCTCCAGAACTCTGAGACCGAACTGACTTCTCCATGTTGTCACTCGTAGGCGGCTTGCTAGAATACTTGGCATGGACACGCCTCGATCCAACCTTGTTGAGGACCTCTTTCATAGAACCCCACATCTTCGTATTTTCCCAATCTTTTAAGCTTTTCATCTGACTAACGGTTCTCAGCTCCCAAAAAGCGTTCTTTTGCTCCTCAGTCCATGTGTGCCCAGCCAAAAGAGTCCACCCTACCCAAAATCCGGCATTGGGCCTCTTAAACTCGACGATTACTGGGAACTCTGACACAGTCTGGTTCCCGCCAGAAGTCCAGTTTGTGCCAGAAACTTCCACGGAAAGGTCTGATTCACCACCAGAGGATAACGAATGACCGCTCGTCCGTCCTTCACCGCGGGAAGTCACTTGCAGTCCGAGCGTTTTGAAAACTGCAAAAATATTATCAAAAGTACTTGATACTTCCCAGAACATGTGCTCAATGGCTGTTTCGTCCGATGCCCTTTCAGCTGGTAGTGTAAATGCATCCATTCTTTGCTCGTCCAGACGGTTCCTAAAAAAATCTGTCCCAAGGAGCTCGTTAAATAGCAATGCCAATTCCAGGGCTTCAGTGTTTTCTAGCAAATACTTGGTGCTTGTCGTCTGATCTGCCGTCATACCTTTATTTTCGTCGACATCGATGGTTCCGAGATTCACATAAGTAGGGGTGTAACGTCCGCTCTGACTATCAGTGATCCGCGATCCTTTGTCCAATTCAAGAACAAACACGGGAGTAACTGTTTCGGTATAGGCGTTTTTAGCTCGTCCATTCAGTATTTTCATTAAATTTGTAAGCTCCTGCTTTCCCGCTACTTCTTTTAGAAGTGAGCGCCTCGGCTCGGGAGCTACTTTTGCTTTACCCTTACCGCTGCTCCCCTTGTCAATGGTGCTTTTGTCAATGTCGCTGTCGATGTCCATTTTGTTTCCGTCATCATTGTCGCTATCGGGGTTCTTGTTGGCAGGCGTGTCGGTTACCGTACTCTCGAGGTTACCCTTGTCAATACTCCCCATGAGTTTCTCACCCAGCTCTTTCATGCGCCCAGGAAATAAACCATCCAGAAGCAACCATAGTTCCTTCAGAGTTGGCCTCCAGTCTTCTTGGGCATCACCTTCATGTGAGCCGCCAAATCCGCCAGGGCCGCCAGGGCCAGAAATCCCAGCAATCGCTGACATGATTCGATCTTGATCTGGTGAGGGAGACATTGAAAAACTGCCGCATTCCATCTTTTTATATTCCAGAGAGGCACCATGCACACCGCCAGCTCACATCAAAGTGCCTCATATGGGATTGCTTGAAAGGGTTAGCGTCGTCGAAAACACGCTAGCGCGCATCAACGCGCGCCCCAAACGCGGCTTCCTCTTGGCTGGCGGACCTCAAAATGCCTGTCAGAAGTCTTCCAAATGTAGCAAGCTTATATGCGATGTAATGTAAGTCCAATTGAGGAGTATATTGGGCATTTTTTCAATCCAATATTTAATCTTACCGTGCGGGACGCCCGCCTTCACTGAGATTTCAGGCTTTGGACTTGCAGTACCCTTCGAGCGGAGTAAAAGGGCTAAAAAGAATGGAATTTCCGACTCATATGCTTGCCTATACAAATTTCGTAGCAAACGCCATGGTTTTCACTCTATTTAAACGAAGTAGCTAAGTAATTAGAAGTGATCGAGACACCAAAGGTTGGTTAGAGCCACTGCACTTTTGGTGACCTGGCCACATTTAGGCATTTGTCTTACCCATATTCCTCAAAACAAAGGGGATAAACGGTGCGATTCTGTAGTTAAAATTTGTATTATTGGATTAGACGAAAATTCGAACCGATTTTTTCGGTTGTAATTGTGTTATTACCTGTCAGGGTTTGAGTCAGGGTTTGAGGAGCCACCTAGGGAGAATGGAATACGACAAAATCGATAAATTATCCTTTCCGGATCTATTGAAAACAGTGATTAAACGATGGAA